>VWZW01007900.1:1117207-1336961 GCA_013397115.1 Edolisoma coerulescens | reverse complement strand
GGGGCAGCGCGGTGGCACCGGGGGCTCGGGGCAGCGCGGTGGCACCGGGGGCTCGGGGCAGCGCGGTGGCACCGGGGGCTCGGGGCTGTGCGGGAGGCGGCGGGCGGCGAGCCCGGCCGGCTGAACCTGCTGACTCCACTGCGTCCACGCAAAGAGGTGGTGGCAGTGTGGTGGGGAGTCTGGAATGTTACCGTGTGCCAGAGACAAATCGAACTGATAACAGTGTTCTGGTTTTAAATGGTTTCCATATACGTGTGAAAGATGATCATCAGAACAGAAAGTGAAAGAATCTAAAACGGCAGAAATTGTGTTCGCTGAGCATCTGTAACTCTCTGATGAGCTTTTTCTGCTCGTGTACTTGATTTTGTACCTGCCTCCTTTTGACCTCTGTAGGATCTCAGGTGTCCTTCTGAAGTGAGCTGAGGAATGTAATTCGCTCTTGCACATGCTGCCCTGTTTCAGAAGGGTGCCAAAAACTCGCTTCTGGGGGAATTCCTCTTAGTCTGGAATTATTTTTATTTAATATGCACATGGTTCTGAGTGCTCTGAGAAGTCATGGGCAGGAAAACCCCCACCTTCTACTGAGAGTGTGAAGTGGTGAGATTTTGAGATCTTGGATAAGCTGTACTTCCCAGAGAGTTCATTCCCCAGGTGAAGACCAGCTTTGGGAAAGTTGTCTTCACAGAAGTGGGGTTTCTCCTCATTGCAGGCTAAAGGGAATCACTATCCAAAACTAGTTAGCATATATTGATGAATTGCCTTAGACAAGCAAGTCCTAGAAAACAGGATTTGGACCCAGAACTTCATTAAATATCCCCAGGAGAATGGAGTCCAGGTTTGTTGTTGTGGGTGCTGCTCAGTCGGTATACTCTGAAACAGCTGAGTCTTCCGATGTACTAGATGCATTACAGCTGCTATATTGCATGTCTGAGTGCTAAATGTTTGGATAACTAAACCAAAGGCCAGTGTTGACAAGTCTGGAGTTTCGTAGATCACAGGATACTGCAGAAACGCAGGAAGCATTCATCCCAAACTCTGTATAATTCTGTAGGTACAAGTTCCATAGTTGGGGGTCTTTGTGTGTGTGTGTTACAGTATTTTAAATGGCTCCCAGTGAAGGGGCTATTTTGTAGCATTATGTTTCAAAATAGGGATCATTTTCTTGATCAGTGCTGCAGTCATTTGTATCACTTGATGCTGCTCTGCAGACACTGTGAAAGCATTTCTCATGTGGTTTTCTTTACGTGCATGAAATATGCACAAGGTTAGGCCTTAAGGCTTTTCCTGGAAGTCAATCACCAAGATCAGGAAGAGTATGGCTCAAGGTGAGGGGTGTTGTGAAATCTTCCGCTGCTGAGGGAATGGCAAGGTGACTTATGCATGAAAACACTGAACAAATGCTGGATAAAACTAAGCATTTGGTCTCTGTTTGCTGGACATGTTTGGATAATGTTTTTTTCTGGTTTTATCAGACTACTGAAATTTTATTTCTGCATCAAAGGTTACACTCGCAGTTTGTGTTCTGAAAATTAGTTTGCAGCCATGCAAAGGAAGTTTAGTCTATACAATTTTAATAAAATTAGAACATTTAGATTATCATGCCAGGAAACGTATTTTCTGGTCATGCTTTCCATTATAAATAGAAGTATCACTCCATAAAAGAAAATTATCTTGTTTGTGTAGTTCCTGAACAATCCGTGTGCGGTGGCTTAGTACTGTCGTTGCAAAGTAATTCCTATTATAAAAATCCAGCCTTTTCAATCCTGCCCGGCTGCTGATGCCTCTCGGTAATGCTGTGAGTCAGTCGGCTCCTCAGACACAACCCGCTGCCTACCACTTCCTACTGGCAGCTCTAGGTGAGTCACAGCTCAGCACACAACAGACGGAATTGCGTTATGGAAGCTGTGGCCTCTCTACATAATCAACGTAGGAAGCATCTTCCTCTTTTAGCATCTCTGAACCTCTGTCAAAAAGCCTTCAGAGATATCTACTGCTCTATGTTGATATAAAAAGGAGCTTGTATAGGTTGCAAAGATCAATGGACCCATCCTGAGGGGAAGAGCAAATAATTTCAATGGCTCAAAGGTAGTCTGTGCATAGCTTCACTGGGATGCGTAGCCTGTTGGCCTGCAAGGGTACAAAGTGTTAACCAGAAATCGTCATGCTCAGCTTTGATATTCTGGATAATTCAGCTGACTGTCAAGCAGCCCTGTGAGCTGACTCTGTTACAGCCAGTGCTGCCATAAAACATGTGCTTACCGCTGTCAGTCTTAGAAACTTACATAAGAAAAATTAAACACTGTAACTATCCAAGTAGAACAAGCAGTCTAAAGCACACAGAATTCTTCTCATAGAACCAGACATTCCTGTTGTTTTTCCTGGTTTTTTTTTTTTGCTCGTAGCACGCTACATCCCGAGTCATCTAGAATAGGGTAGGAGGTCAAAGATTTCCTTATTAAATCAATTAACTGTATTATTTTAATGTAAGCAGTGTACTACAGAAACATGCCAGATTAAATGGTAGTTATTAGTACTGATTGATCACACTTCATCCTGTAGGTAATCTCACTATCCATTTCTTACCTGACCTATGCTTACTTAACCATTTGTGTAAAAACCAGTCAGAATCCTTTGAACTAATGCCTCAAATTATTTTTTCTAGATTTGAGTCCAAAAGAAAAGCCTTGTTCTTTATAGGCAATTTAATAGACTTCAGATAAACTGTGAATTTGTACGTCAGAAATGTCAAATAAATTTGATTCTCCTTTATTTCTTCCCCTATATTTTGAGACGTAAAAGTAAGACAGCATAAGAATTTGTCATCAGATAAAAACAGAAATTGATTGTTGCAACCAGTTACTCACTCAATTAACAAGTGCCCTTATTAGATGCTATGGAGTCTGAAAATGTTCTAAAATTAGGTAGGATATATTTTGCCAGAAAAAAATCATTGCATTTTACAGGAAGAACCAGAAGATTCTTAACCCCTCTAGCCTAGTGAGACCTTGCCCCTGAGAGAAATAGGGATACGGATAGAAAGGCTTTGCAAGGAATCATGCTTGCTTTGTTTCTTGGAAGTCTATGAAGCTGCAGGCCTCTGTGCTGATTTTAGCCTCTGATTTGTTTCCCTTAGCAACACAGCTTCTTATCTTCATGGTGGAAGTTAGTTTTATCAATGATGTTATGGATTGCAAGTATCTCCTTTTTTTAATAGTATTTCAGTTGAATCATCAAAGAACAAATTGTATAACAACAGTTCTTTATTGCATTTCTGTCCTCTTCTGGGTTACTGTGCCCTGGTGCAAATTTGTTGGGGGATTGTTGTGGATTTCCCAAAGGAAGGAAATGGCAGTGTTTTTCTACACCATGTCTAGAAAATCCTTTTAGTGGGTCACTGGAAAGATGCTGTTCTGTGTTGCATAAGTATATTTCACTGACTGCCTGAGAAGGCTTTTGCTTGTAATCCAAGACATTCTACCATGGGTGATATTTATCCATTATGTTAAAAGTGCTTTTCTGCCGAAACTGAATGGTGTCACTAAAGAAAGGAGGGGGGAGGAGGGATTGTGTTTTGTTTTCACACAAGAAACCATAAGAGAAAGAACTGTTAGTTCACAAATGCACATTTGAATGTTCAATATTTCCAGTCCATTTTTCAGGACATTCTCTTAAAAGTCACTAATATTTTTGTAGACAGAGCATATTAATAAATCTGGTAGTGAGCCATCATCTGTGTGTACAGCTCAAATGCATAGGGTTACATTAAAGTAGCACAACCACACTAGATGTTGATTTCAAAACAGCCTGCATAAAAAATAATGATAAAATAGTTGGTAGTCAGAGGTCTCCTCTGTGCTTTGTACAATAGGAGAGAGAAGACTGTAGGTTCTGCATTCACATACTCTGTAGGGAGTTAAGGTCAGGTTCTTGCACGTGCCATGTTGGGCATTATCTGCATATTGTAGTGGTTTTATCAGTCTTAGCAGTAGCAATCTAATTTTGTCAGTGTAGCTTCTTGATGCAGTAATGTTTGTTTCTGTGCCAAGAGGAATGCTGTCCCTAGAAAACAGGTAGTCAATGATATTCAAGTAACTATGCTGACTAATTGCAGCAGTCCAAATATTTGCAGAACAACTATAACAGTCTTCAGATAATTATTCAAACTTTGTTTTAGCTGTGGGAAAACACTCTTCTGTCACCCACTCTTTTTTTAGATGAAAATAAAGCTCAGTTTTGAGATGTAAGATACAGTACTGAGTGGCCTAAGCATATAAGCAAGGCTTGGGTATGGCAGAGGAGCTTCCCTGCACATGGTTTCTACCTCTCAGCACCCAAGCAGGTGAAGGTGCTGCTGTCTATATGCCACTGACACAGTCTGCAGAGAGGCCTCTGGGCAGTGTGCTGGGACATGGGAGGCACTGGTCCTTCGCCAGTGAAAAGGAGGTAGTGTTCTTGACCCACTTTTAGGAGAGATGACTGCATAGCTCAGCAGCTGCTTCTGGGAGTTAGTGGGGCTTGGGAGGAGGTCTTGGCACTCCTGTTTAAATGGAGCCATGGAGCTCAGGAGCAGTGTCAAACTAGGAACTCTTACTGAGATGGGCTTTTCTAGAGCTGAGCTTAGGAGCTGTAAAGAGCAATTTCTCCATTGAAAGGCACAGGGTTTTCAAGAACTGGCTCCTTGCAGTTCTTCCTTTCACTGAAAGGCCATTCTGTTGGGTTTTGTTGGTTGGATATTTCCTCTGCACAAGAGAATGATCTTGCCATGGCATTCAGTGCTTTGTTGTTTTTCTTTCCAGAAGAGAGTACTTACTATACCAGCTGAATCACTTGCTGTGATGATGAGCGCTTGTTACAAAAAGCATGTTGACAGATGAACATGCTGTTTCTTTTTGGAGAGAACCAACAGAAGGCAGTTTGCTATTTAGGCTGGTGTTTAGCATATTTATATATCAAACCCAAGTGTATGTGTGTAAGTGATTATGTGCTGTGTCAATACACAGCCTGGCATTTCAAAAAGGGCTGAATGAGATAGGTGCCTGTATTTCTAACCTATTTTTCACCAAACTCACTTGAATATCCACTTCCAAGCACAGAATTTTAAGTATCTGCTGCATGGGTGACGTATTGGCAAGAAATGGTCCTTTACCTTCATCTGGCAGTTGCTGGTGTGCCCTATTTAAAGAGTTTGCTGAGATAACTTATTTCCATTACGGGTAATTGAAAGGTGTTATTTGCACTTGCTAATTTGGCTATTTTAATGAGGACTGACCTCCTTATGGTTTGAGATGCATCTTTATTTTAGGATTCTGTAATCATCACACTTCCTAGTATAGCAACATGAAGTTTGACTGTGTTAGCTTCTCATGGCAATATTAAAGTAAGCTTTCTCTTGCCATGGCATGGTTGCAGAACAGTTCTCTCAAGACTAGTTTGCAAAAAGTAGAACTATGCCACATTTTAACTTCCATATTAAAAATATTTCTAGATATACTGTAAGAATCCTTGGAGTGAATGATTTGGTGGGAACCTCATTTAGGCTTTACATTCCACAAAAATATCAAACAAAAGGATGAGTATTTCTGAAATAATCCACTATTAAAAATATGCAGAGAATAAATCTTTGCATAAATTATTCTTAACATAATCTTTGAATGAAGAAAGTGCTTTGGAAAATTTTGCCAGTGATGTCTTTAATGGAGCTTTTTTTAGTAAGACCAATAGTCAAAATATTGATAAGTGTTGCTCATAGCACTGAAGTCAACGTTATGATTAATTCCTTTGGAATTTAAAAATGTGTTACAAAGAGGAAACTAATGTTTCAGAGTAACTAATGTTACAAAGTGAAAACTATATATTTAACTAATATTTGTTGAAGTTACTCGGTTACTTGTTTAAAAACCTAAAAAGCTCATTCAACATTTTAAAACCTCTTCTGGAGGACTGAAGAGGGAAAAGCATCCTCCAGACGATGACAAGGAGCTGAAATTCAGTCCTCGCACTCTGCAGTCAGTTTCTGGGAGGTCCTGACACCCTGAGCTCCTCTTTGTGTCTGTGTCCTCTCTGGAGAGCTGGAGCAGCGCAGCTCCCGCTGGGGTGCCACAGTCCCCGTGTGCATCCTTGGGCAGAGCGTGGTCCTGCTTGGAGCACGGTCCCTGGCTTGGCTGGGACTGTCATCTCCCGGAGTCAGGCTGTGTCAGGGAAGGACATGCCATCCTGGGCAGGCATTTCAGAGTCGGTCCCAGCAAGGCATGGAGACAGCTCCTCGTGCCCGGGCTGTGCCCTGGCTGCTCTGGAGGCATTGCAAACACCGACTGTGGAGCTCCAGCAGCTCGTGCTGCACCGGAGCCGCTACAGCCTCGCTGTGCAGCCGTGCGTGGCACCTCTCGCTCTCACACCACACCTCTGCAAGGTGGGAAGTCAGCAGGGCCGTGCCTGTCGGGCCCTGAGCACAAGAGCTGCCTCGTTTGTCCACATCCAGCCAGCCTGGCAATGGTTTGAAATGCCAGCATGCTGCAAACTGGGAGGGCGTTGGAGAATTTGTGGTGAATTGTGATATTACATCTCTCAGAAGGGTTTGTTTGTGCATGCACTCCCCAGATCTTCTCCCACCACCTCTGTCTTATGAGCCTACTCCTGAGGTACTTGATGTGCTTATTCTGTCTTCATCTACTACTCTTGCATATATTTTCACTTAAAATTGCTCTCTCTTCTTTTCATTTCCCTGGTACTTGGTACGATGCTTGTTAGCCTGAACGGAAAGAATTACTTTCAATGCCATTTCAAATGCTGATTTTCTCAGTTTGCTCTGTTTCCTGTGGCTGTAGGGCTTTGATTTAATAAATCTGGATTTTTCAAGGATTAATGCATAGCATAATAAGATGGAACATATAGGAAAACAAATGCTTTTTGAGGAGGAAATGGGATTTGGTAAGAAGTGCTATTCCAAATGAAATCAAGAAAAGTTTCTTAACTGCTGAGTAGATGTTAGATTATTATATTCTGGTAATGACTCTCAGAAAACTCATAACTAGAAATAAACCTTGATTTGAATGCTAAATGTCCTGGCATTTCTTCTCAAACAAACATTACCTAAGTCCATCTAAATTAACTGGAATGCCTGAAATAGTAACGTAGAAAAATGCATCTTTACTCTTAGAATTTAGAGCACTTTAGAGTCTAAAAAACTAAGGCAGCTCCAAGCTAGCATTGGTATTTATCCCCTGCGGTTGAGGTTGGAGTGCAGTTCACTGTATTAGCATAACTATTTTGTATATTTGAGTATAATTAATTTCAGCTATACAGAGAGATTTGGTATTTGAATTTATCTTTACTCTTGTAAAGTGAAAGATAAGTTTATCTCCAGAAAACAGAGTCACTTGTCAGAACTGGGCAATTTTTGTAGGCACCATACAAGCTCTTAGGGTGCCTTTTCAAAGCCAGCTCCTATCAACCTAGGACAGCACTGCCTCAGAAAGGGACAAATCTGTCTGCTTTGCTGGCTTCATGGTTCTGCCTGCTCCTTTGCATTTTGATTTTGAGAAGGAAGTATTTAATTTTAAAAGTCCGTTTAATTTTAATTTGGATCAGCTACAACTTGCCTTGAAGCCAGAGGAGCCAACAAAGTGAGAGTACAAAGAAGGAGGGTGAGGGGAGCCCCTTGGCAGTGTCGTGCCCTTCGAGCAGCTGAAGGTGACTGTGAAGCTGTACCATGAGGAACATTATGCACAGAGGCATTCTGGGCAGCTGGCAGACCTGCCTCTGGTGGTGTTTTTAGTAAAGCTTAACTCTCTGCATTTTAATCATTCATAATTCTGCCAGTGTGTCCACGTGTTAAGGATAATATATTGGAGTGCAGTCATAAGTCAGCCCATAAGTCAGTTCCTTATAGGATTTCTTTTTTCTTAAGTTACACTGCCACATGTAATAGTGAATATATTTGAATCTTACATGACATTTTTGTAAAAGGGACACAAATTCGTCTTAGCATTTCTTCTTTATTTACAGTTTCTCAGTTTTAGTGTGTTCCTGAAGCTAAATTTAAAAAGTCCATTTCTTCTTTTATTTGCGGGCATTCCTCTGCTAAGCTCTTGCACTGTGACATGTCTTATGCTCTCTGCAGAGCTTCTTCATCCTTTCCAGGCTCTGACACAATTTTGAGGAAGTGTAAGTTTCTGCTGTTACCAGATATCTCCTCTTTAAAATACCTGGTATCACACTTTTAAAAATTATTATTACTAATGCTTCTTTAGGTTATAAGTTCAATGAATTAACTTATGCTTATAACTTTCATATTCTTAGAGCCAGTCAAGCTGGGAAATACTTGCGAGTAAAGGGTTCCATGATGTCTTCTTCTGCCAAAGAGATTTTGACTGGGGAATACCATAGGCTTCTTTAACAAAGATCTCTTTGGGAGTACTGGCCCCCAAAAAACAAACCAAACCTCTAATTAGTGGCTCTTGGTTTGCCACTTGCTGCACTAACTTTTTTGCCCTTGCTTACCAGCTAGATTGAAAGGTCTCCAAGGAGTGGAGACAGTTGAAAGAAGCATTTGATCCATGTGCCATGTCTTCAGTGGGAAGCATCTCAAGAGCGTTGTCCTAAATGTCCATTTCCTCTCTAGGCTTTGCAGAAGGTCTATTAAGGGAGAAAGCCTTGAAAAGCAGAATAAAAAGCTGCTACAGAAAAGCTTTCTCGCCAGCAGCTGCTAAAGGAAATAAGGAATTTAAGAGAAATACATTTCTGCACCTTTAATTTTGAGCAATTTTTTTAAATAAACATTGAGTGACTGGAACATTTTGCAGTTTGTTATGCTTGGATGCATACTTTAGACCAAATCCATTCTTCCATTCAAGTATTTTAGATGACCCAGATGCTTCTAGGGGAAATAAAATAAAAAATTCACAAGTGATGGATAAGTAAATGGATAAATGTTTGTAAAATATATGCTTTTTAGCCCCTTTTTTGGTTGGTTGGTTGGTTTGTTTTTGGTTTTTGTTCCTGAGTTCCACAAAGCACATGAATTCAGAGTCTCTCATCGAAGATTTAATTTCTGCTTAGAATCTGGGCTGCATGGGCAGAAGTCTGACACAAGCTCTGCATGGGCCAAGCTTTTAGCTCTCTTTTCACAGCCTTCCCCACCTACAGTGCTTCAGCTGAAGGAGGGTTTCAGGTGGAACTAGCCCTAAAGAAGAATGTTTCTTGGAGTAGGCTAAAGCAAAAATATTTCATTACCATTGCCCCAGGGGGCCTTTCTACAGTTTGTGAATAGGCAATGAATAGGCTCTCCTGCCAAGCTGATCATTTATACCAGAGCTCCAAGTACATAAAATTAAATTGTTTAGAGAACTGTTTTTATAAGCACTGCAACCACAACTAAGGTTGCTTTCTCAGACGTATAAGCCATGCTCATTTTTTTTGTTACAAATTGTGCAAGCAGTTTGAATACCTTAATTTGCAAACAGCAAGTCTTGAACCTGAATTGCATTGATGGTTAAAATTAAGGACTGATCTAATAGATAGTGTTGCTTTTTGGAAGAAAAATGAGGAAGACGCAAACACAAAAATCAATACTTGAGAAATACTGCCAGCTAAAAACACATTAGGGTTGTTTTCTTTAATCCAGAGCCCTCTGGCCTCTAGAGAGAGGTGTGTGGAGAAAATATCTTTGCTGAACACATTCTGTGCTTTTATAAAAGCATAAGCATGTTTTTTGCAATGTATAAAGTGCCTTCTACATCTGTTTAAATTGAGTGCACCGAAGTGAAAAAACACATTAGAAACTTAATTTTCACATTTCCTGTGTAATTTAAATATGTCATTCCTCTCTCAGAGTTGGATTTTCTGGTTTTGGTTTGATTTCTGTTTGGGTTTTTTTTGATGACCACAACATCTACATTTTTCTCTTTACTTGTTCAAAGCTGTGCAAGGAGGAATTTTTATCAGTTAACTCATCAGAGTTCATTGTATTTTGAGTGTTGAAGTCAGCAAGCTATGCAGGTGAAACATATGGTGTTTGAAGTATTTTTTCTGCTTTATATTACTGATACAAGTTTGTGTGTAAAGTTTTATTTTTCATTATAGGCTTAGCAGGAAACAAAGATACCAGATTCATACTGTTTATAAATACGTTTGTCAAAACATATGCTCAAGGAAGCACAGATTCTGTGATTTGTCCTCAAACTTCTGAATTTTCCACTTAATGCTTGAAAGTTAGGAGGTTTTTTTTAAGCTGCTGTAAAAATTGTAAAAATAATTTATTGTGTTCAAATCCACTGAAATAACATTAGTACAGGTCAGCACAACTACACTGTAAGCCCTTATGCATTCCCAATTTAAATTCTAGATGCCTGGTAAATTTTAAATTATTCTTAAATGTGTAAGTACTGTGCCACCAAAGTAATGAGTGGGTGCTGGCATGCAAAGTTACATGACATTTGAATGTATTTCTAATCTGAGTGACTTATTTTTTCCAGCACACGGCCACAATCAACATATCTATATTCCAGTTTCCCTTGGGCTATTAAACCCTGAGACATCTGGTGGCAAATATTGAGCTCTGGATTGATACTGCCCTTTTCAGTCAGATGGAGACTTTGGAGGAAAAGAGCAATCTCCTTGGTTTGCAGGCAGACAACAACATGGAACAGCCATTCACTGTCAGCTCACTGGTATGTATTACAAAGAAGTGCTTCAGTGGCTGAGCAACTTCTCCTTCAATTGGGAAACAGTTCAAGAGAGCTGGTTAGCAGTGGTGGCTCTCAGCTCCGGGGGTCTCTTGCTGCGTGCTGCCATGTTCCTCCCATGTTCTGCCTGATGGTTTTGTTGGAATTTATTGTCTTTCTCTATGTGTGATTTATGGGGTCTCAGCAATCAGGTTTTTAAGAAGTTAAAATGAGCATTTTGAATAGAAAGAGTAAAAGATTTCCTCAAAGTAAGAGGAAACAACTTGCAGTAGCCATTTATTTATTTATTACTTAGCAGGAAGATAATGACCGTAATAAGCAGCTATGGTTCTTCTTCAGTAATTAGTTCTAACTTCTTAGTCTTTAACTGCCTCATTTAAAACTGGAAATGAAATGATTTGAAATGAACTGTTGACTGACCAGAGGAACTTATTGCTCTTTGTTACCTGAACTATTTCTAGCAGTCAAATTCTATACATCATGTAATAGGAGTCTGAGTATTCCGAACATCCATCAAATTATTACAGTAACTTAAGATAGAGCCTTGTAGAATTCATCTGTGGGGGCTTCTAAAGAGGACACACTTTATATTGCCTTTGGTAATTTCTACAGTGATTTGCTTTTTTTTTTTCCCCTACAGGGATTTTCCTAATTTTGTCTTTTTGTTGTTCTTGTTTTGGGGGGAAATGAGATCACTTGTTCTTTTTGATCACAATTTACTTGCAATTGAGAAACATGTTGGAATGTTTCAACTGTGGCTAGATGTGGGGGAAACCAATGCCTCTTTTGAGAAAAACTAGCTGAAGATTTCCCTTGAGCTGCTTGACTGAGACTACTTACTGAAAGTGAAATGGAATATTCTCTTTGCTAATCAGACTGTTCTTTTTCAGAAAAAGCTCGTAGCTATTCCTGACCACACAGACATCTCTGTGACCCCAGAGGAGAGAGTCCGTGCCTTAAGCAAGCTTGGCAGCAATATCACAATCAATGAGGACATCACTCCACGGCGTTACTTCAGATCTGGAGTGGAGATGGAGCGAATGGCATCGGTGTACATGGAGGAGGGAAACCTGGAGAACGCTTTCGTGTTTTATAATAAGTTCATAACGTAAGAAACCAGCTGTTGTCATTACAGCTTGTGATTCTGAGTAAACTGAAATGGAGAGCTCCAGTGAGAGCCCCTTTAGATAAGGAGAAACTTGATTAGTGTGTTCTTGCAGAACAGCTTTGTTCTCTGGAGATCTTTTACACAAAGCACGGGCTTTGTTAAAACTTCCTCTCACCTTTTCATATGGTTGTCCTATCCACGTGTGAACTGCCAGGCACGAAGTAACCTAACACACAGAGGTCTGAGTTTACTCTGCCAGGCCATACCATGAGCACTGTTGCCCACAGATTATTCTGTAAATGTCAGCATGTAAATACAGTTTTTGACTTAAAAAGCAATGTTAAAATAAGATTTCTGAGCCCTCAGTAGCTATGCCCTATGAGCATCTGCTGATCTTAAAGATGGTAGTATTGACCAGCACTTAAAAAGCATGAGAAAAATGTCTTTTTGCTTCCTTTTTACTTTTTTTTCTCCCAAAAGGATTAAGTATAATTTATTGTTTCTTACAGGAATAAATGCATCATCTACAGTGTATGTTCATGGTATGATTATTCTCCCCACCACAAAAGAACAAATCTGGCCAGCTTTCATTACAGCTCTCAAAATAGACAGCTGAAAAATGTATCAGTGGCAGATTTAAACTTTTAACCTAGCTAGTTTTGCTGTAGGATTGATTGGTTTGTTTTATGACTTCTGAAAGGTTTTTTTTCAACGTGCTTATTTTAAAAATTCAATAATAGAAGACGTCTTTCCTCCCTCCTTATTTTCCTCATAGTCGGAAATCTAGACCAAACCTTTCTTAGCCCACTTGATTTTAAATGTGTCTGTCTCTATAAAAATAGGGTCTAGAGGTGAATATTGTGCAAATTGCTGAAAGAATGATAACAGCTGTGTATTCCAAACTCTTTGCAGCTGAGTGTTGCCATAATTTATCTGTTGGGTAGGTTAATAATACTGCAATTAGCTGTGCAGCTTGGTCTGGTGAAAATACCTGCTTTAATGATAGTCAGTGTTGCATTCTTGTCTGCTATTTAAAAGTCAGCATTTTGGCTAAGGAAAGATAAAGAGAGTAGAAACAGGATGTATTATCACTGACCAGAGTGGAGAGTGTTTTTGAGGGATATTTTTAGATGCTGGCTGCTAATTAGTCCTTTTTTTTTTAACCTAACCCAGTACCAACGAAAATCAAAATATATCAGACGTGGAAAATAGTCTCCTGTCCTTATTCTGTGAGTCCCATACAGGTCCATACCATAACCTGTTAGTTTAAACATGTGTGTAGAACCCTGGTCCAAGTCATCTGGAATTCAGTGTTTACCATTTATGTGAAACTGATTTTTCTGCCAACATGAAAGCTATTATGGATGTTCCTCTTACTACTAAGGCAAACACATGCCTGTTTAATTTTCTAGGCTGTTTGTAGAAAAGCTGCCCAGTCACCGAGACTATCACCAATGTGCAGTACCAGAAAAACAAGATATTATTAAGGTAGGGTTATGGTTTCCTGGTCTTTAAGAAATATTTTGCACAGAATCTCTTTGTTTTTCCTGGCACAAATAGGCCATAGCTTCTTTTTCCCCAGAGCACCCATAGCCCATAGCAGCCATTGCAGCTTGAATTTCTGATACCTTTCTCCACTACCCATTCATGTTTTATTTTGGAAATTAAATTATCGATCTAAAAAGTGAATGAGAACGGTCTCTGGGTAAGTTGGTAGGTTGTTGGGAGCTCAGGTACATCTATTTCTGAAAGTCTACGTATTAAAAATGCACTATGTTAACAGTACTTAGTTTGATTCTGGTCCCAGTTATGTGAATGGATAATGGTCCAAACTGACTATTACAAACAGAAGGAGAGATGGGTGGCATTACTGGTGTCTGTGCAGTATTTGCTTACTCTGCCAAATAACTAAAGTATATTTTTTCTTTCTCTATTGCCAAATATGTATTTACTTAATTTTTACCAGACCGTTTCCCTCCACTTCAATACAAAACAGTTTTACTTTTGGTTTTTTTCCCCTCTAGAAAGTAAATTTTAAATAAATTTTAAATGTAGCCTTATACTGACCTTAAAACAGCTGGAATTGCCCAGTGAGAGTGCTAGTAGGACCATGAGTGTCTCTTGCTCCATGCCCCCATATTTGCTTGCTTTCTCTACTGTTAAACTGAATGTTTTACTCAAAACCAAAACACTCCATGCCAAAGTTCCGACTGTGGTAAACAATGTAGGAGAACATCCCTACTGAGAAAGGGCATCTAACATTGCTTCCTCCTGTGGCACTCAGTAGCATTAAACATGTTTTGTCTCTCCCACCCTTGCCTACAGCCTCTGATTTATTTTGTAGTAGCCCTCACATCAGTAGAAAACCTTGGGTATTGGTTTTGTTTCATAAGCAATGTTGTTTTGCCAGGTCTGTGACAGAAAGTTACAGGTATAGCAATCTCTTCGAAGAAACTTTTTCTTTTTCTTTTCCCACTTGGAAATGAGCATATTCAGACATATTTCTGGCTGGGAAATTTCAGAGAAAAATGCAATAATCCTGCCTGAAACTCTACAAGTTTGCCTTAGCATTTTTTTACCAATTACAGCCACAACAAAAACATTAGTCATCACACACCTATTAAACAAAACAGAGATAAGAGACTGCCAGTAAGAGGACTAATCTTTCCTTAAGATAAGGAGTAGCCATGTCACATCTTTCACTAATATAAATCAGTCTATCTTTATTGAAACCAAGGTACTATAGAAATTTTATAAACCAATGATTTGGTGTGTATTTCCTCTTTTGCTTTTTTTCCTGTGGGAAGAGCAGGGTTTTTTTCTATTTTGTATTTTTTAAAAATCTGTGTTACAGCTGAGTTTTTTTCCAGGTGGCTCTTTTAAAAACTGAAAAGTAAACTTACCTATCTTTTTCCCCCATCCCACCCCAAAGAAATTGAAGGAGGTTGCATTTCCACGGACAGATGAACTAAAAAGAGATCTTTTAAAAAAATATAACTTGGAATATCAAGAATACATGCAACACAAAGTAAGTTTTATACAATTATTAAATGTTGGCATGAATATTTTTCTGTCATACGAAACTTAAAAATTAAGCAGTAAAATGCCAGTTTTATGAGAACTTAATAATTTCCTGAGCTGCTTAAGAATGACTTTTCATTTCTTCTTTAGGATCAGCTGGTCATTTAAAAATAAGTAATGCAGGTGTGTGCTAGGAAATACATGTGCTGCCATATTTACTCAATAACCGTCTACAAAGATCCAAATAGGTTTTTGGTATGCTCTGATTCTGCCTTATAAAGACAATGAGATTGATGCTTATGTCAATAAGTGGAAAAGGTTCCTTGGCTCAAAATGTGCTCCAGTTTGAATTGAGATTGAAGTCACTGAAAACAGGATCTATAGCTTAAAAACTTGTCTTGGAAAAAGCATCTGAGAAACATCTTTTTTATTCCCTCCATAAATACTAAGTTTTCCACCCTACCTTTGGGGATATAGTTGTATTTTCCAGTTCAGCAACCAGGCTTCAAAAGACTTCATTTTTAATGACAGGATTTTATGGTTTTATTGAACTGTTAGATTGTTCCTTTCCTTCCATTTTTCATAGCATTTTTGGTGTTCTGAGAATGTCACTATGTTGTGTATGTTTCAGAACAAATGTAGAACTGAATTTCTGAAGAAATTAGAGCACCAAAAGCTAATAGAGGCAGAGAAGAAACGAATCGCACATATGCGGCAGCAGCAGCTCGAATCAGAACAATTTCAATTCTTTGAGGATCAACTTAAGAAGCAAGAACTAGCTCGAGATCAGAAAATCAAAGAGAGTGTGGTTATGTCTGAGCAGATAGATGGAAGTGTGCTATCTTGTATTTCTGTACCAGAGAACAGTTCCTTATCTGCGGCGCTGCTGGAGACAAAAGAGAGGAGCGGCACATCTGGCTGTGCTGGACATTCGCCGCCAGTGGACCAGGTCTTAAAGCCAGCGGCCACTCTAAGTGCTGTTCAGAGTAAGTGCAGACATTTCTTTTCTCCCCTATTTTATTTTATCTACCTGCATATGTCTTTATCCGCTGTGAGGATGTCCATACTGAAGTAACCATGAACAGGTTTGTGCAAACACAGCAGTTCCTTATGGTTTCTTTGTTTTAAGAGGGAGAATTGCACAGTTTCACATTTTCCAGTTGAGTACCAATGGATAGGTATAGAGACTGAGATTTAGTGTTCCTGTGAAATGAAGTCTGAGTCTTGCCATGGACTTCAAGGGAACAGAAAGAGAACCTCCACTGGTTCCCTTTGGAAAGCCCTGGCCTGGGAGATGGTACCAGCTCACTGTCACCTCAGGGGCAGGCTAGTAAGCGTATCTTGTGGGCTGGTGACTTCTATTTAGGTGAAGTGCTTGTGCTGTAGATTTATTCTCATTAGAAGATGATGTGGTAAGTATAATTCTTTCACCTTTATTAATATAGTATAATATACTGTATATATTTCCTTATTTTAGTGATCTTCATTGTGTTTGCTGTAAATGCCTTTTTTATCTCTCTTTCTCTTTTTTTTTTCTTTTCTTTTTTTTTTATTCTTGGTTAGCTCAATTGGCCGAAGCACTCAGAGGTGTCATTTTGCCCAGGGATCTCTGTCACAAATTTCTGCTGCTGGCAGAGGCAAATACAGTAAGAGGAATAGAGACATGTGGAATTCTCTGTGGAAAACTGGTACAGTTTAACCCTCACATTTGTATGGGGAAGACATATTTGATAGTGCTGTATTATCCTGTGATGTATTAATTTCAGAGCAAAAGCAGATATGAATGGTTGGTCTTCCATGTAATGAACTTCATATTATGACCTGAGTGGTCACTTCAGCATTGTGGGCTTGCTTTATTGGGGAAACATCTGCTCAAAGTACGCTGCTGTTGTTATAAAGCCTAGCAAGTTTTTCAGCATGCTGTACAATACAGGCTTTTTCGAGTACTTTCTCTGGCATTCATCTAAGGTAAGTGAGGTTTAGTTACGGGACAATGAAATATAAAGACTGCTAGAATCCACTGGAGTCATCAAATTAATAATGGCGCAACAAAGCAGAAGAAAATCCCCCCCATCAAGCTGTACAACATGTGATTTTCAGGCTGTTTCTTTTCCTTTGACCTAGATAACACTTAATGTCCTTTGAGAGCAGGGAAAGATGTCATGGCTGAAGCTGACAAAGAATTTTAAAGATGATCTCAAGTATATTTGAATTGCATGAAGAGAAAGAATAGCTGTAATAGTCCTGTTCCAAGTTTCACAGAAAATTATTATAGTTTTCTCAAAGCTCTTTTATGTGTTTTTAATTATTTTAAAGGACAGTCTTTTCACACTGATCTCTGACAACATTTCAATACAACAGTCTTGTGTTGTGACTAATACTACCCTGAATGTTTTCATGATAAACTGCTAAGGTATATTTTTAGGTGCAGTATGTTGGTAGAGCTGCACTGGAATCAGTGGAGCTGGAATCAGTGGAGCTGTACTGTTTTGTTCTAGCTGATAGGCTGGCATCTCTCAGATTTTGATTCGGCATTTATTCCTTAGTCAGTCTGTTCCACCCTAAGTCAGTGTTTGTTTTGCAGACACATAACGAATTTACTATTACACATGTAATAGTGCCAAAGCAAACTGCGGGACCAGACTACTGTGACATGGAGAATGTGGAAGAATTATTTGGTATTCAGGATCAGTATGATCTCCTCACGTTGGGTTGGATCCACGTATGTATGGCTCATAGATTCTGGCTTTCTATTGGCTCTACACATTACATGGAAAAAAAAAAAAGAAATAAACTAAAGAAACAACTGGAGTAATACAAATTAATTTGCTTACTTAATTCAAATTGTAGTGATGTAGATAAGCACTCATGTTCCCCACAGAGAACTCCTTAATGCAATTGAGGCATCCTGTTGACACAATTGGCCTGCTTTTGCTGGTGCAACTTTTGTTTATGTTGATTTAGGGGTATTTTATTACTTTCTAATGCCATATTCAAAAGTTGGGGAGGGGGGTATTGTGTTGTTTATATAATTTCAGTCTTAGGGGTTTTGGACAATTAAGTCATCTCCATTTGTCTTGCGCTTCTTCATTCCACCTTTTCCCCCGCATGATCAGAAAATTGCTTCTATATCTGATTGTGAACATGCCTCCATGAGTCCCATCCTGAAAAGCCACCCTAACAATATAGAATCTGGGTTAAGAAGAACTTAAGAAACCAACCTGGGGAAATACTGATGCTTTCACTTGTAATAAGTTGTTTTTCCTTCTTGAATGTATGTTGACCTTGATCTGTAGGAAATATTTCATGATGTTGAGTTTTCCCTTTCTTTTTGTAGACACATCCAACACAAACTGCATTCTTATCCAGTGTTGATCTTCATACTCATTGTTCTTATCAGCTAATGTTGCCAGAGGCCATTGCAATTGTTTGTTCACCAAAGCATAATGAGTGAGTTCTGATTTTTTTAACTAATATTTTGGTATTTTTCCCTACTTCTTGTCATAAAATTTGATCAAATGCAAAGGATGCGTGTCAACTCAGATGAAGGGCATGAACATTGTGTTGTGACTTTGTTTTCTATAAGTTGCCTAGACTTTCATTTGAGTCAGTCTCTATGCACAGTATTGTTTCTGGCTTTTCTCTCCTCCACCCTTCACAGACCCAGGTTTTTTTTTTTTTTTTTTTAATGTTCTGCTCAACGAAGTAGTAATTACAGGAGCTATTCTTCTGGAGTACTCATTGCCAATGCCCTACCACCGATCTATCTTCATTCTGTCTGCTTAAGGATGTGGAGTGAGGTTAGGCATATTTGTCTAGAATGATACCAAAATTGCAGTTTGCAAAGCAGAAGGGTAAAAATCACTATTTTTTGTAATAATGATCCATTTTTGTGTTTTGTAAAATATAAACTATGTGTCTGAAAGAAACTGGAATAGTGTAAATATTAATGTGAAGGTTTGTAATGGAACAGGTTTCCCAGAGAGGTCGTGAGGTCTCCCTCCTCGGAGATATGCAAAACCTGACTGGACATGGTCCTGGCAACCTGCTCAAGGTGATTCTGCCAGAGCAGGGGGATTGGACCAGACAGTCTTCAGAGGTTCCTTCCAACCTCAAGAAATTTGTGATTTTCTTTTAGCCTGCCTGGCATATCAGGGTGCCAGGGCTAACTCCATTGTTTAGGCTGTGCATTTCTTCAGTCTTTCTTTCTGGCCTTCTGCCTCTGCAGATGACTTCTATGAATCCTGTCCTGGTTGCCTAACTTCCTAAGTGGGCCATTCAGGTAGCAGAGCTGTGAACGCAGACTGAGTGGCAAGGGCACAAGCGCTAGGCTTTCTAACCGTGAGCATGCCTGTGTACCTTTCCAAACTTCCGATCTTAGAAACTTGGCTCACAGTTGATACTGTACCCTGTAACCAACTCTAACCTGTAACATTCATGCTGTCAGATGCTGTCCTGCAGTTAACAGGTATCACTCTTCTGCGCCGAAGGATGGCTTTGTAACGTTTTATTCAAAACCTAAAGTGTTGCAGCAGTGCATTTTCTAATACTTTTATTATGTGATCACCTAAGAATGAGGAGGATGTACTCCTACCAGTCATTTACACAGCTGGTTTAAAGGCTGTTCTCTTTTAAGTTGCCTTGGGTGAAATGCAATCCAGAACACTTAAGTTTCTACCCAGCGTTATCCCTCAGTGGCCTAACCTGCCTGATGGGAACAGCACCAGTACTGTGATCCTTTTTCTCCCCTTCCCCTCATCATCTCTTCCTTTACAGGAATACAACTCCCCTTGATTTAAAATACCTCTAAAAATCCAACTCAGCCTGGGCTCCTGTGTTTTGAAGGTCACCAAGCACCTTTCTGTTGTCCTTCTTTAAAGCTAAGCAATTTGTATGGGAAACCTTGGGCGTGTGTCATGGGAGCAGTGTGTAACAGGAGTTTCATGTTTTGCTTTTCAGCACTGGCGTCTTCAGACTTACTAATGCTGGCATGCTAGAAGTTTCTGCTTGTAAAAAGAAGGGATTTCATCCACATACAAAGGACCCTAGGTTATTTAATGTAAGTGTATAATTCAACACAGTTTTTGCTATTCAGACTCTTGACTGTGGTTCTGCTGCAAACAGAAACTTGAGATTAGATTTCTTCTTAATTTTCCCCCTGTTTTACTAATTCATTACCCTTAGTTCACTGACCAAGGCAGACAGCAGGAGTCTACTTAAGCAGTCATTGGCAGCCATGAGGTGAGTGTTACAAGCTGCCATTCAAATTGTGGTTAACCAGAGGTAGTTACTATCAGTCACCACTTTTACCTGCTTTCAGAAGGAGCAAAACTCCATTTTCAAATCGGAGTTACTCCTGAGCTCTTCAGTTTTTAAGCAATGAATCAGTTCATCTCTCAAATTGTAATGTTCCAACAGAACATCCCAGCTACTAAAAAGTGCAGCTATAAGTAGGTTAAGCCCTATTTCCTTCATTGCCCATAATTTTGCCCTGGCTTCTCTAAGCATTTCTCTGTAATTACCATATCTTTTGATGTTTTAATAGCATAATGGTGTATATATGGCTAAGCAGTCCAGTCAGTCAGAACTGTCTTCTAGTTAACAGTGACATTTCTGATAAGGGTCTTTACTTTGAATAATTAACGGTTTGGGTTTTTTCAACGGGGTTCACTTCAAATACAGAAGCATCTAATGTAGCTTAAAATAAAATGATCCAATACAGAGAAGTAATGCTGAGAGACATTGGAAATTACTGTGTTGTCAGACTCTCTGAATGTCAGTCCTCAAAAGAAGGAGAGGTCAGAGTTCTTTGTTTTGTTCTGTTCTTTCATCATTGAGTGTAGGGATAATGAAGACGTAGTCCAGCTCTGAAAAAAAGCTAAGATTTTTTGTTCCAGGTAGGCTCTTTTCAGTGGTCTTTTACAGACTTAGGGCATGGATGAAGTTACTGGCTATTTTACTGAAGCTGATTTCTAAGAGTAATGGGTTGACTTCTTCTGCAGCCATGTACCCACGTGGTTGGGAAAGACATAAAGATAATTGTGCTGGATCTGAGGTGATACGGATGGACCATAACGATGTTACTCTACAAAAGGCCAAAACTGAAAAATGGATTCCTGTTTTTCCTACATTTTCAGAAATTACTTTTATATTTATACATTTTAGATTGAATGGTTTGATATTTATTGCTCTAGCCTGTTTTGGAGTTATTTTGTTGCTCTGTCAAGATGGAGTTCAGTGGCATTACCCCTGAATCTGTAAACAAATCTCACCTGTAAAACACAACAATAAAACAAACTTCAAGCTATAGTAACTGTGTTGAAATAAGTAATGTTTCTTTTGTCACTTGTTGGCATTAATTGCCTTTTGAGAATTAGAGATTTTTGACAGTGGTTGTCTTTTTGTGACTTCCAGCTATGTACATCTCTTACAGCCTCAGTAAATTTAAGTTATATGTAGTAGAGGTAAATCCATCAGTTTGGGTGATTTTTTTCATCCTTTTCTCTGGTCCAACTTCTATAGCTCAAGTTTCAGCTAAGTTAATGAGGAGAAAATACTTAAAAATACCCAAATCCTTTATCTGAGAGCTGACTCTCACCATTTTGGGATAGCAGAGATGTGTCAGAGTCCCCTGGAGAAATGTGTCTTCTCCAGCAACCAGCCAGTAGAAACTTTAAACTGAAAGACACTTCTTATCCTGAAAAGGATTCCCTGCATCTATCTAGAGTTAGATAAAAAGATCTAGACAGAGTTAGAAGGAAGAACCATACAAAGTTATTTGCTTTTACAAGAGTTTATTCAGTAACTGTTCCAAGAACCTAGATGACCTATACTTTAAATAACAAGGTTAGTACAAAGAGGTTTGCAACTTGTGCTAACAGTCAGAAGCTGGACAAGATCTGGAACCCCGGGGTTATGCAGACATGGTAAATAACAGGTGCTGTTGCAAAGAGCTTAGTTTGAAAGAAAACAAGTAACAGGCAAGTGAGGTAAACTATTGAGTTGAGAGAGGAAAATAGGTTAACAAAAATAAATAGCATCCTTTATCCTGAACTTAATGAATACAGATTGCAACAAGTTCCTTAGAAGTGACCTTTTCCAGGTCTGTCTCAGTGAATTCTTTATTCATATATGTGTACTTCTAGCTGATGTATTTAAGATTATAAATGGAATCAGAAAAATCACAGAAAAAGAAAATTGTCTAAATTATTTTAGCTACTTTGAGCACATTACTCCCCCCCTCTAAAAAAAAAGAAAGTTCTGAAGAGAAATTATATTAAGCCAGCTTAATTACCCTTTAGATCTTGCTAGAAATCACAAAATAAAAATAATAGGCTGCACTCATCCTGAGGGCATACAATAGGAAAGTCATATGTTTGACCTACTATTAGTGTTTAGATATGGTCCCAAAGGAACAGGTTTTGTTTCTTTAAAGAAAACAAAGAATTGTTGTGGTACACATGGTACACCTCTGGGCCGTGCACTGTAAGAAATTAGCTTTTCCAGCACGACAGCTGTGAAGTAAGAAGTGAAGTGGATAGATAATATTTTTGGATAGAGCAGATGCAAAGCAGCGTGCCCATGCTCATCCTGATATTGAACAGATGCTGTGCTCCTTTGGTACTGCCCAGAACTTTGTAAGAACCATGACTGGTTCTGTTTGCAGATTAAAATGTTTTCTGAGGCTAAACTTTGAGAACGTGGAGCCTGATAGGTGAGCATTTTCTGGCATTGGTGTCATTGAGCTAAAGGTACCACCATTTCTGTTAAGCCCAGTACAGTGTAATAATAAATTCATGTCACAAGATGGAGCTTCAAGCCTGCTGTAGTGGCATCTGCACTCCTGCACGGCTCAGCTTTGGTTTTTGTTTCAAATAGGAGCAGCAATTTCATAGCATATTGAAAATTTATTTTAAGAAATACACAGTATCCAATTAATTAGATTAATTACGATGAAGGATTTATGGAATGAAATTATAAGAATGTATTTCCCTGAATACATTCACACTAAGGAGACATAAAGATAAAGCAATTTAAAAGCATTTGCGGTGAACAATGGATGGGCCCGCTTCATCATATTCCTGTTTGCTGATCCACATCTGCTGGAAAGTAGAGAGGGAGGCAAGAATAGAACCTCCAATCCAGACCGAGTACTTGCGTTCAGGAGGAGCAATGATCTGTTCAAGAAATAACAGCATTAAGTACAACTGACTACTGTGAATAAAATACATTTTTATACAGAAATACTGAAGCAGTGATATGTGATATTAACAAAAACACTCCCTACATGTGCTAGTGCTATTACAGCGACCCATTGCTGCAAGCAGGAAAGTTTAAAATTTGTTATATAAATCTATACCCTCAAATTCTCTGCCTAAGCCTTCTCAGTGACCCCGATCCCTGGTGCATTCATGTACTCCCAGGCACATATGAGAAAAGGGGAGATAATTCCTCTGGAAACATATAATCACAGTCCAGAAGGGCTTGAAAAAAATCAATGACCTATGGAGCACTCCTTTTGGTATAGATGATAAAATGTTCGTAAAGCAAAGAACAGAAGATTTGAAGCAGCAGAACAAAGATTGGTTTGTCAGGGTCTCTTTCTTTTTCAAACTTGCAAGCCAAAGACAAAACCAGCATTTCCTCTCTCCCATGTCCATCACACTAGAAGGGCTGAAGAAGCTCACATACAGCCCCAGAGGAAAAATTATGCTGCTGGGTCCATGCTGTTCTTCTTTGGCCACCTTAGGGCAGTTGGCAGAATTCACCATGAACAAGGCAATGAGAGAAGGCTCTCTTCTTCCAGCACCAAAGTTACCAGGTGGTGATTATTTGCTAGATAATCCAGATGGGATTCAAAATAGGTTAAAAGCACTTTGTAAAATGTTGCGTGTTTCACTACATCTCTGAGGACTTTGTAAATGCCAGCTCATATAGTCTACAAATGATTATATCACTGTACATACCTTGATCTTCATGGTGCTAGGAGCCAGAGCAGTTATTTCCTTCTGCATCCTGTCTGCAATACCCGGATACATTGTGGTGCCTCCAGACAGCACGTTGTTGGCATAAAGATCCTTTCTGATGTCTATGTCACATTTCATGATGCTGTTGTAAGTGGTTTCATGAATGCCAGCAGACTCCATACCTGGAGAAGGTACAGAAGAACACTAAGGGAGCAACTCCATACAGAGACTTAAAATTGTTAACGCAGAACTGACATGACTTTTAGTGACTCTTTGGAAGACATCAGTCTCAGAGCTTTGGAAATCTGTGAAGTCATTCTGCAGTTGCCCAAATTATTTGCTAAAGAGTTCCTTGGTGTACAGTCCTTCTCTACCCCTTACACACACACCAACTCCTGCTTAAAAAGAAAGTTGGGGGTGTGGAATACCAAAGTTTCCACTAGGGTTTTGCCGGCAATCTCAATTGTCCTAAGAATTCCTTATATGGTCTTGGAATAATTTGTTTTCTTTTTTCTTTTTTTTTTTCTTTTCAAATTAAGTCAACTCAGAGCAGTCAAAATATGTCCTAATACCTCTAGGTATGCAACTACTTTATCTCTGAATTGAAATTCTGCCTATTGGCAGAAGTGACACTGGATTTCTGTGTGACCTAGTTGCAAATCTGCCTTCATGGATGTTGATTAGCATGGCATCGTCTTGGCTTTGCTCCGAAAAGGCAATGAACCGTGGATTCAGGATTTGGAGAAGTCTTTTGGAAAAATAAAAGTAGGTCTTGCTGCCTGCCTGCCCCCTCCACCTCTTCCCACTCCTGGCAAGCACTTTCAAACATACGAAATGGCACAGGCCCAATGCCAGAAGGCAGGAATAAACATTGTAGGTTTATTTTGGGAAAGCATTTTGGCTAATTGTTTCACATGAAGTTCTTCCCACCATATTAATAGTTCTGTTGTAAAAGATTCTTTTATAATGGCTGCTAGGACATGCTTGTGTATAGGTCTGGGTGAGTCAGTAATGGAGCACAATCAAAAGGAAATAGGGACTTGGTATTTCTGTGCAGTTTACCAAGGCAGAACAGTCACTGAGCCTACCAATGAAAGATGGCTGGAAGAGGGTCTCTGGGCACCGAAAGCGTTCATTTCCAATGGTGATCACCTGACCATCAGGAAGCTCATAGCTCTTTTCCAGAGAGGAGGAAGATGCAGCAGTGGCCATCTCATTTTCAAAGTCCAGGGCCACGTAACACAGCTTTTCCTTGATGTCACGGACAATTTCACGCTCCGCTGTAAAGAGGATTCAATCTTTAAAATGGCATTCAGGAAGGACCCAGACATGGTGACTGGAAGTTCCCTTTTATCCTTCAACACCCCCATATTTTAAACAAATTGTCTGCTAGTCTTTCAAGGGACTTTCATGTTGGAGACCTTCTCATGCCTATTCAACTGCAGAACCACTGACAGTCCTTCTAAGGCCAGCAGAAACATTGCATATGAACAACTTTCCTTCTCAGCCAGCAATGTGTCCTTACCAGTGGTCACGAAGGAGTATCCTCGCTCCGTCAGGATTTTCATGAGGTAGTCTGTCAGGTCCCGGCCAGCCAGGTCCAGGCGCATGATGGCATGTGGCAGGGCATAGCCTTCATAGATGGGCACGTTGTGGGTGACACCATCCCCAGAGTCAAGCACGATCCCTTTGAGAAGAGAACACACAATTCATTCCCATCATACCCACGGAACTATTTCAGACATCTATTCCATGTTCCCCTGAGGCCTACCTGTGGTACGTCCAGAGGCATAGAGGGACAGAACGGCTTGAATAGCTACATACATGGCTGGAACATTGAATGTCTCGAACATAATCTGAAATGCAATTAAAATAATTGTCTTAAAACTAGGGGGTTTAGCTTAGTCGAAGCAATTTACTGAAAGAGAGGTAGTACACGAGATTTTCATATTTCTCAGTGGTTGGTAAAAACAGGAAAGGAAAATACAAAATCTAAATCCAAAAATATTTGTCCTGCAAGATATCTCCCTCTATTTGTCCTGTATCTTTATCGTATTAATATAGCCACATGAATATATTAAAGACAATTTTGGAAGGGGCCTGGGCATAAAAACAGATTACGATGACACAAAGTTTGGATAGACTGAAGTACTCACATTCAAAGTGGATACAATGATTTTCTAAACTATATTTAATAATATGTAAATATGACAGGTGGTCACTATGTACTTTCCATCTTCCATAACTGAGACAGGCTGCTGGACAGCATGACTAACTGGAATGATGAAGTTCACATCCTGTTGAATGAAGAGGTTGGATTATTCCATAGCTTTCGTACGAGCGTACCTGGGTCATTTTCTCACGGTTGGCTTTGGGATTCAGTGGTGCCTCAGTCAACAGAGTCGGGTGTTCTTCAGGTGCAACCCGGAGCTCATTGTAGAAAGAATGATGCCAGATCTGGGGATAATGAGAGAAGCCAAGGGAAAGAAACACCATCAATCAGCAGCTCAACATCACTTCCAGACAGGTATTGAGCTCCAGCACTCTGCTTACAGCTCCAGATACAGGCTGGTGATGTTTCTCATGCAGTTGTTCTTACTGCCTCCATAGAGGCTACCAGGATACCAGTAATATGTGACTTACTTTAAGGACACATAAGCTAATGAAAATGAATCTGTTATTCTTACAGTAGAAAAGACAGAACACGACACACTTGGTTCCAAAAATACTATTTCAAAAATAACTGAAGGGAAACAGTTCCAGAATGACTCAGAGAACACACACAGAGTTCAATAGATAATGGGTCTCTTGACAGTTTTGTCTTTTGGTTTGTACAGGCCAGCCCAAGAATTCATAAAAAGAAATGAAGATAAATGGTTTGTGAGGTTGAAAGTCAACATGTGTTTATCACCTCCACACGACTTGCTCTTACAAGCTGTAAAAATCTGAGGCCAACTGGACTGCAGTGAGGAGACTAATACACTGATAAGAAGTAAAACAACCAGAGACTTTAGTCTGAAGGCCAAGCGGTTTTTGCTAAGCTTGTTTTCAAGCACTTAGAGTGTGTTGTGATGTCCTGACTGTTCCAAATAGCTCTATTTTCACAGAACAACATTAAATGGAGATACCATTTTGGAATCTTAGAAATTATATCATCTGTACAGACTTTGACTATAAACATGGTTCTGGAAGCCTTTCATCCAAATACTGGCTCTGAAATGGATGCATGACACTGCAGTATTGCTAATCTTTCAAGCATTAAGAAGTATGTGTTATAAACAGTGCCCTTCACATCAGAATCACATACATGCTTTGCATTTTTGCAGAAACAGATACCTTCTTAAATTCCATTTTTTTACTAGCAAATCGATATATTCCTTTTCTTTCTTCCTTCCCCTCTCTCTCCCCCCACCCCCTTCTCAGCAGCTGGCAAAGATCGGGCTGGAGTAACAGAACTCCCAATTACAATTTTGATGTACTCCCTCTGACACTCAAGCTTTAGATGCACGTTAACCTTGGCTGTTAACAGCCATGTTGGATAGCACAACACTTTCATCTAAAATTTAGTGGATATTCTGTAAGTATTTAGTTCAAGTAGTTCTGTTTACCAGTAGTACACATCAACTTTTCAAAGCTGAAATACCTTCTCCATGTCATCCCAGTTTGTAATGATGCCATGCTCTATGGGGTATTTCAGGGTCAGGATTCCTCTCTTGCTTTGAGCCTCGTCACCCACATAGCTGTCTTTTTGACCCATGCCAACCATCACACCCTATAAAATAATACAAATTGCATTAGTCTCTCAGGGAAAAGTGTCATTAAGCAGACAGAATATTAGCTGTGAAATAAATCCAGTTGCCAGTTATACTGGTTACAACATAGTTCACTAATACTAACAAACGGAGAATTATGTGTTGCTCTTAAATCACCAATATTAAATGATTGGTTATTAAATCTCTGAAGTTCGTGTTTCCACTACAGTTAAGTAAACAGAACAAGTACAATATTAAATGCATCAAGATAAAGTGGAAAAATTGAGTTGTTTTAGTGTTTGTTGTTATTTAGGGATGAACTGTCTGCTAAATGATAATAATGTGGAGTAAAAGCAAAAGGTGATATTGTGCCATCTAAGGGTCAAGATGGAGCAATACACATTTTACATTTCCCAAAGCTTAAGCTTCAACATTTTTTAGTCTTCTTTTTGAATGCCACAATACTGTAATTAGGGATGGACAATTTAAATCTACTGGTACGGGCTTCTTTACAGGTACTTTCATGGAGCCTGTAGAATTGGTTAAAGGACCAGAAGCTGGAAAGTACTCTGGATATACACTATGTTAAAGTCAGAAATAATGAAAAAAACCATTATGGATGCTTTGAGTGCATAATACTCCTATCAGAACTTAGTCATTACAGACTCCAAACCTTGGCATCTCCAACTCTATGTCTTAAAAACAGGCATCCCAGATTTGCAATTTTTGATGGGATGATCCATCCTACATGATCAAGAAAGAAAGGTTCTAGAAATCTGTATTTGTTTCCCCTGTAATTTTATGGCTTGATTTTGAGCAATTAATATCATTCACACTAGCTACAGACAATAGCATTTAAATACACTTTTTTAATTCTGGTAATTCCCAGAGCCCTCAGTTAGCCCTCCAGTCCTAGCTTCTATACTGAAAGGCAGATATTTCTCCAATCCTGAAGAACTTAAAGTGCATTTTCTGGGTATATGAAGTGCCACATCTTACAAAGAGCTTACCTCTTTCCATCAGGGCCTTGGGTGATATAGAAGCAATTAGGTGGATCTATTAATTACTTGGATTACTTTGTTGTGACCTAGACAAGCTTCTCTAAGTCTTGCTAATGGTGATCCGTCCCATAAGCTCTCTATACTTAACAGCTCAGATAATAAATGTATTTCGCAAACTATTAAAATATAGCGGAATGCATCATATACTAAATGTAAACCTTGAAGCTAAAGAAATTCAACCCTAGACAGGTACCCATTTCTGATACAGCTAAATGAATAAAGTCAAAAAGGTTAGGAGAAAGCTGACTGAAAACTTCTGCTTCCTCCTTCAGTGTTCCACACATTACCTATTATCAGCTTTAAGTGCAGTCAGAATTTCCAGATGTTTCTGTGTTGGGCTTATTTGGGTTTGGGGTTGGGTTTTTTTAAACTAGTTTTACTCACCAGATTCTCTGTGTAATTCAAAATTAAGGGGCAGTGAAAATATGGCCTAGAAGGGAGTGAAAAATTATGAAAGGTTTCCTTTCACAAGGCAAGAGACCTCCTTTGACTCAGGTGAGTGCACTGCTGGACTCATTTTGCCTGGAAATACACAGATCACCCTAGGCTGGACTAGCCCCAGACACAGACGGCCCTGGGGTGGAGAGCTGGGCACAGGGCAGCAAAGGCTTCTGCAAGCCCAGTAAGGAACAACCAAAGTAGTTCTTCACCTGGTGCCTGGGACGACCCACAATGGATGGGAAAACTGCTCTTGGAGCATCATCTCCAGCGAAGCCGGCTTTACAGAGCCCCGACCCGTTGTCACAAACGAGGGCAGTGCTGTCCTCTTCCTCACACATCTTCTACAGCAATGTCCACTGGCCTTCCAGACAGAAAACAGCCCTATGAAAACAGCAGGGAAGAATTAAATCAAAACCGAAAAATATACTCAGGTAGCAGAGCCACCCTGGCTCTGTGGAAGCAACCAGAACCTGCAAGGAGCGGTCTGGCCCTGGTCTGGGAATCACAAGGACTGCGGGGCTATGGGAGGGAATGGGCTTCCTTCTGAAAGCATGAGAGGTTTCAACCATGTCTGCCAAAGGGCTGTGTGCAGTAGAGATTATCCAGGGAATTCCAGAGGAGACTTCCAGCCCTGCAGCACGGGCAGAGATCAGGGAGCAGCAAATGTTTATCTAAATTTGGTCACAGAAATCCATGGCTGGGGGAGGGAGATAAAAGAGAGCACTGGACTGACAGCTGCAAAAACAAAGATTCATTTGCACTGAATTCAGCACAACTTCTCCTGCTTTTCTATCACCCTTACAAAATCCTGACATGTGTGGATAGCTGTTAAAGGTAAGAGCACTTAACTTCCCCTTCTAGTCTTGGGCTTCCCAAAAACTAACTACATGAAATGCTACGCATGTACCAGCGGTGTTTTCCTGATGCAGATATTAATCCACTGGTGAAGATGACCAATTAAGTTTACATTTAACCTTTTAAAAAGGTAGAAATTTTCCAAATAAAAAAGAGGAAAAAAAGAAAAAGCAAGCTTTTTCCAGTTCTCCTCTAATCACTCAGAAAAATAAACCCAGTTTTAAAATTAAGCCAGAGACAGTATGTGTTTTAAAAACAGGCCATAAGGTCTGCTTTATCATCATTTCAAAGCATAATAAACTACATTTGTAGAGTGACAGAACAATTTATGTTTGCTCCTTGGCTCAGTAAAAAGAAACTGTTTTCTTCCTCTGGCAACAGGAAGATAATATGGGTAATAAAAATGCTTTGAAGGCTTTGTATTAAAGTCAATTACAGAAACAAGCACTGAATACCAGGACTCAAGAAGAACTATTTGCTCACAATTTATAGCGTGGTAGGGAATCACTTGGCCCACTCCAAGCAAGGGCTTCCATGCAGAGTTCAACAAATTGCAACGTGTTAACAGCTAAGGGAGACAGCTGTCATCCACAGACCAGCTGGCTCCACATGCAGTCTCCAAAACCTTCTGCTGCAGGCATACTGGAAGTGCAGGCAGAAATGAGAATGGGGTCAGCAAGAGCCGTGGCAAATGAGCAAGGGAGGCCACAATCTGTTTAGCCTCTACAGTGGATGGAATAAGCATGGACAGTTCTCCCAAATCCTTCATTTGAGATCCTGTCTCTCCCCAGCCAGGCAGCCACAAGACATGGCTGCAGCCCTGCTCCTGCAGGCTGTGTGGGCAGAGCTCCCACGAGAAGACAGGGATAGGGAAATCCTTACTTTATATTCTAGATATTTTATCATTATAATTGGGGAAGGAAAGTAAGTTGCAATTTTTTCGTTTATTGAACTCCTGGGGGAAAAGGCTCTTTATACCAAAATATTTATTGAATGGAGTACAACTGTTATCTAACATGAATGAACAGGCTGGTTTGGACAAATCATTTCCTAATTAGGAAATACGCTTTTCAGCCGTCTGTTTTTGGAACAGCGTTTGAGGTCAGGGGGGTTGCTCAAACCAATGCAGCTAATGCAATGCCAAAAATCACTTGGGGGAGGGGAAAGAAGGGGGCAGGAAAGGCTACATTTCTGAGCTTAGTGGACTCCAAATGAAAACCATATTTAGTAATAAAGCACAAAAAGTTGAAAAATCAGAGAGAGGGCTCTGCTACCAGCCAATGAGTTACAGCTCAGGACTGCCATGGCAGGCAGTAATAAGATCTTAGAGCAGCAAATGTCACTGAGTACTGTGGAAGAAAGGAAATTTTTCTCCCAAGTAAACAGTACAGTAGCCTCTTTCTTATCCTTGTTTTACATGTAAATATAATCAATCACCTCACCAATCTCCACAACAGATTAAGAGAACTCCAGCTCCACAAGAAGTACTGCATGTAGCCTGTTCCTTAATGAATGTTTGGCATTTTACAGAACAGTAGTTTCATATACATAGAGACAAGGTTGAATATACATGCATCCTCATTTTATCCTATTAGACACTGCTAATTTGCATACCTCCAGCTCTTCTTGCAGCCACATTCCACAAAACACTTCTTCACCTTACATTCGATTAAAAGCACTGAAGCAAACATGCTAAGAAACACTACTACATACCCCATCAGGAGCTCTGTCCCAAACTAACACCCCAATGTCACACGGGTTCATTTAAACCAGAATATAGCTGTAATCCCAGCGGTGGCTTTACCCAAACCATTTCTTTATACAGTTGCTGAAGTGCTGGTAGAATCAGCAAAATTATTAGGGTAGAACTTTTCTTTCCCTTTCAGAACACAAAATAAAGACAACTCAATATAGATACTACAAGTATCTTATCAACTCAGTTGTAGTAAGTTTCTTAAGCACACTACAGCACAGCAGTACATCCTCCTGAATAGCTTCCACTTGACATTATTTAATTGAAATCCTCCAGCAATCTGTAAATCATGCCATTGGTTCTGTGCCACTTACCCTGACAGTGCTTGGCTGGGGATGGCTGCTCTAGGGTGGTACACTCTGTATCTGAAACCTCAGAGGTTATATAGCCCCTTCAGCTCTTCTCCTCCCACTAGCCTCCCAAACAAGGAGCAGAGACAGACAGAGCTGAAGTCTCTAACAAAACCATATAGGGACCTTAATACAAAAAACTCTAATCTGGGTGGCCACAGGCCCTGGGTCTCTTCCACTGCATTCCAGTGTAGAGCTCATGAAACAGGAGGAGACTTTCAGCTGTGTAAGATAAACACTGTAAACCTTCAGGAGAGTTGCTAAAATACAGAGAGAGTGTGCCCACGATAGACACCCTCTGGCAGGAGGATCATGTATTCAAACAAGAGAGGTCCAGGACTTCACAGTTACATCCAAGAAGCAGAATGAGACATTGGAAGAGCAGTCATTTATAACAGGGAAGGTCTTTTAAAAGAAACACCTTGCTGTCATTAAAGGTTTTGATAAAAACAATGAATAAATATTTCTGGCCAGCTAAACAGCTGTTCAATTTTTCTACAAAATCCCTCTAAAAGCTTAGCGTTTTGCTTGTATACCAAATAATGCCCACAGGCTTAAGGGTGGTAAAAAAAGTACCTGCTGTTGTACAAGGTCCACAGAGAAGTCTTTGAAGGTTGTGAAAATGTTCAGTTAAAAGCTTGTTGTGATCCCCTCTGGACTGTGATGGGTTAGAATCCATTCTGTTTCTCTGAAAGCTTATTTTTCAACCCTAGGACCTGCGGCCCAAATTTGCCCTAGTGCTGCTCCACTGGTGGCCATAAGCCTGGACTGTCATAAACTCACATCCCAAATTGTTTGTGATAAAGTTGTTGAATTTTATAACCCCAGCTACATGTTTTTAGCAAATAAAGGAACAGTTCTCACTGTACAAGTTATTTTCAGCACAGGCCTGGATTTCTACAGCTGTAGCCAACTGTTCTCTGGACAGACTAATTCTAGTGACCCAGCTCTACCACAGCCAACAATATTTTGTCATCAAGTTTGTACAAAAGACTAGAAATAGCATCTCTTAACTCCAATATTAAACCTTACAAATTCAAAAGTGCTCCAAGCACACAAGCCAAGAGAGATGTGAGAATCCAAGTGAGATCCTTGCTTTGCAAGTCTTGTTACAACAGGGAGAGGCATTGTGCATGTGTTTATGGAGTGCTTGCTGCCTGAGTGCAAGAAAACCTCCCAGAAAACCACAGTGAAAGTTTTTCTGATGTGAAAATTTAAGGAATAAGCTACTAGTAGAGATAGCAAATAGGCAGAATTATGGATTGAACACCAACAGGAATTTAACTTTTAAGGAGAAGAACTTTTAAAGAATGTAACTGCCTTAGAGAGTCAGAAAAAGAAGCTAATAAGTGGTGGAACGTGAGACATGCAAAAGTCATTTTTCACTTCCATCATCAGGGTGAAAGACAGAGATATTTAAAAAAAAAGGAAAAAAAGAAAAAGGGAAAAAAAAAGAAAAAGAAAACACCCACTGAGGTAAGCAACCCAAACTCAAGGATCTAAACGGGCCCTTTTTTGTATATTTGCAACTGACATTCAAAGGACGGCCAAACCCAAATTCTTTGTTTTCAAACAACACTCCATAACATAGCTGAGAAAACTTGCATACCTCATATAGAACATATGGTATTAGACAGGGAACCTTGGTCAAGGGGAAGGGGAATTTCACACAGCAAAACCCTCCAATGCAGTATCGTGTCTGATTTCAATACAAACATCAATTACCTTCTAGATGAGAAGAAATACACTCCAAGGTATTCAGAAACACCATCCTTGAAACACCTTGAAAATACCCAGACTGGGACAAAGATTCAAAAGAATCCAAACTTTCTGCCTTACTGAGCAGAAGTTCACACTCCCCAAAAAACTTAGTGGTGATTGTGCTATGGCAGGTACAGCATATGTGAGATTGCAGAGCCAAATAAACAACCCTCCAGGAGAACTGGTGCATCATCCACAGTGCTCAGCATAGCTGGAAACATAGGCAACAGTTTTCTACAAGAGGCCTCTGTGAACATAAAGGAGACAGTGGCCACGCACATACCAGAGGCTGGTGCCTCTGCTAAGCTTCATCATGATACCTGTAACCTTACCCTGGTGCGTACCACAATTACTGCTGGTGGCAATGATGGCAGTAGCAGCCCCTTGGCTGCTTTGAGGAATGGTTGTTTGGGTGGGGATCACACATCCCTTTCCCTGTCGTGGGCACCAAAGATTTCAAGGTGCTCATGAAAAGGATGCTGCTGACACAGAGTCTCACTCAGAGCAGGCAGTGGTTGATATACAGACACAGAGTAAACACCAGTTGTTCGGAAGGACCTGCCATATGAAGGATATTTGTCAGAGGCAGGCACAGGCAGACTAGAAGGAAGAAGTAAGCCCAGAGGCTGACTGAGTAGCAGTGAACGGATAAACAGGAACAGCAGAGGGAAAATGCAGAGGTCCTGCCCAGCCTCAGCTCCAGAGCACGGTGAAGAGCAGTGCTCAGCAGGCAGCTCGTCTCTGCAGTGGGACCTTATGGAAAGTTCTGGGGCAGGCAGGAAGGAAGGCAAACAGGTGAACTATGCAAGGAAATTAGGTCAGTCCAGCTCCAGTGACATAGAATAAAAGAATTTCTTTTCTTTTTAGTGACTCCATGCTGAAGTTATGATCCCACAGATATTTCTATACATAAAAGCTCACATGAAAAAAATTACATTAGTAGCTTACACCTTTCTTCTCAGTAACTTAGGTCATTGACAGAGGGGCAGGGGGAGAGGGAAGAATGAACTCGGCATGAGACATGAATGAGAACCTAAAGAGAACTGAATGGAAAAAGACTTCTGAGAATCAAGCCTAAAGGCTGGGGATCAAATCTCTGAACCCTCCTCTGCAGCTATGGACAAATAAGAGCTTAGCCCAAATATATATATGTGGTGTGGGGCTTTGGGTTTTTTGTTTGGTTTTGTTTGTTTGTTTTTCTAGAAAAAGAATACAACGCCATTCCTGAAGGTAGTTTAGCTTTCCTTCTGGAGGTCACTTCCAACACCAGTTTCTGCTGCCTGTCTTTCAGTCCTTATCCCACTCATTTGTACAGAAACTACACAGCACGATTTGCCTGATGTGTCTATACCCCAAGGTTCTTGTTCTTTCTTTGTATCCATAGCCAAAACCTATGGTTTTTATTTAACTTCCCCTGAAAACTTCTTTGGTTTTCCATGCTAAACCCTTTTGCAGCCTGAATCAGAGGAGTATGTCTGGAGTACAGTCACAGAAAGAAAAAGAAGAAGAAAAAGTAATTTTGTCCCTCTCTTTAGTATATTTCCTCCTTATCTCTTAATAGAGATACTAGCAAAGCTCCAATGCACATTGGGAACTCTCCTACTGCCTTCAAGCATCTTTCAATACATCAGTGGAAAATCTTAGCTACACCTTCCTTAAGTTCTTCCTTTTCAGTAACCTGTGTGGATTGCCATATAGACACAAAATGTGCCTGGGACTGCACAGCAGCAGGAGCTGTAGAGCCAACCATGGCTGGGAAATGGGCTCCAGCTGGCCTGAAGAATGCCAGCTCAGAGGCCCAGCACCAGTGTGTAGATGCCATACTTTTTTGGTAAAGGAGGACAGAAGCTGCAGGCTTATCCCAGTCTATAGAAGACTGTGGATAGAGTAATCCCTTTGCTTTACTTTATAAGGGAAAACAACTTCTGAGATATGCGTGGAGACCTTCCTGCCTCCATCCAATTGGCTGTTTAGGAATGAGGCTCTGCTAAATATGTCTCTGGCTCCTTTTTATTTGGGGATTCCTTTCATCTTCGTAACATTCGCAGAACCTCTAAATGTTTTGGTTTGTCTGGCTTCAGGCCCTCTCCTCTATCTCGTTGATAGGTTTTACACATCCCCACCCCCTATTTTGAGAAAGACAGAAATAAATAAGCTTTAAGGAGCAGAAAGTCACTCTAATAACCTGATTCATTGCAGCTGTCACACAGCAAGCATCTGTAAAGTGTCAGATTAACCATAAACTGTCAGACCCATAGATTAGCTTTCTCTGTGATTGTCAGGCTCTTGCACTGGTGTCTCTCTAACAACTAAGACAAAATTGCTCTAATCATTTTCAAATACGGCAGTTTTCAACCTACAAAGTTTGGAAAATAGTTTTGCCAGTGCTCTCCAAGAACTAGAGGAGACAGTGTTTGCCAGCTGGGCCTCTTAAGTAGGCTGATGAAGAATATTAATTCACAACCTTCCTTCATCTTCTTGACAAGGTATGTTCCTCCATGGTAATGTGGTAAAATTATCCTTCATTCAAAATCAAAGGAACATATTCAAAGTAAAAATGAGATAATGTCTCCCCCATCATCCTTCTTAGATAAATAAACAGAACACAAGCACAAGTCCTGCTGGGTCAGGCTGATATCCATATAGCTCAGTATCCTGTCTCTGAGATTTCCTGATAGCAGATGCTTGGAAAGAAATGGGACCCCTCCCGTGGAAATTTTCTTCCTATATCCTTTCTCCTTCCTTTTGTACAGCAGAAGGACTTCTTGAGACAAGACTATGTACCCATATCCTCATGCATAATAGATACAGATATATCTCATATTTTTCCTCCATAAATTTGTCTAGTTTAAATACATATTTTTGAATGCCCTTCACAATATTTTTTTTTTGTAGAAAAGAGCTCTACATTTTGTCTGCAAGGCATCACCCATAGCTCACACTCCAACTGGTACAGACAAGCCTAATATTTCAAAGAAAACATCAAATGTATCAGAAGCATAGTCAAAGGAGCACTGTCTATACCAAGAGCTGCAAATCCAGCAGAGATCCTGGATAAACGCTCTGACCCACTGTGTGCAAGCTATCAGCAGCACCCCAGCGGCTTGGTCACAGTTCATGCTGACAGATCTGTCCAAAATTACATTGTAGATGACGCCTGGCAACAATGTTACAGTGGAACATCTCTCAAGAGCCAGATTCCCCGAGAGGAATAGAACCTCTGCAGTAACATGCTATCCAGACTTGTCAAAATGTAAATGACATCTTCCCACCACATCCCTGTGGAAAACAAGTCCTGCAGTCCCAAGGAAATCAGACCTACAGAGTTTGTGTGTGGGACAGGCAGAGCGCAGGGGTCCTTCCTCCACAATGACCTCCCAGCTCCCCAGCCAACCCGTTCCCAGACTGACAGCAACAAGCAGACCAGTTCCCCCCACATTTTTGCAAGTGGTTGTCTTGTTATTATTTCACCAAGAGCAAGATTTCCAGGTGAGCTTGCACATAGTAAGAAAACAGACAGTTCCCATGAGAGAAACTTGCTGGAAGTGAGTTCCATGGAGCTATTACTTGCAGATTAAACCTGTGGGCTCTGAGTGCTTGGTTATATCACAGCCCAGCTCCTGCATGAGCCAATACAGCTGGCTCTCCAGCAAACCACCAGGAAAAGGACCTCTACAAGGTAATTCCTTATGATAGCTAATTTAATAATTTGCTGCAGGGCCAGATTTTCACTTTTTGGCTCTAGATGATGGCAGACTATGGAATCCCTCTGACCACGAATGTTACCAAGCCGGTACCCGCCCCTCCCAAAGGCCCAGCCCTGGTCTCCATTCCTTCCTCCTGGAACTGGGCTTGGAGCACTCGATGGTTAAGTGTCTCTGCAGGGCAGGACAAGGAGATGGGGCCCCACTGCAACTTCCTTGTCTTCTGTATGAGTCACTCAACACGGTTGTGACAAACAGCTGAGAGCACAGCTAAACTTTTTTTTTTTTAAACCTACACAAGAACCACTAAACAACAGGGAAGGAATGAGCGTTACATGGCACTAAACCAAAGAATGCACAAAATATACAAAGGGAAATCTACGACCTTTGTGGCTAAAGTGAACACATACTTTTAAAAATACCTTTGGATAGAAAGGAAACCTACTTTTGGAATTGGCATGGCATTATATGAAAGTGCATGCTGTTACGTACAAAAGTAAAAAATAATGTGGAAAATGCAAATATATTTAATACATGTGCGTTTTCTGTACCAGAAAAAAATGTCAGAAGTCAATTTGAAAGTTTTCAAAACGGAAAGATTTCAAGTCCACTGCAAGAGGATGCTAAAAGAGCCATCAATAAAGTTAGGCATGGACATTGCAGCAGGCATGAATAGCCTGCATCCACACAGGTGTTACAAAGAATAGGCCAAAGTGCTTCCAGAACAATCAACACTTACTTTCATTAGCCCTTAAAAATGCTTGAGGGGTTTTCCCCAGGAAGAAAGGCAGTCTAACAAAAATTTCAAGCATGTAATGACAAGAAGTAGCTAATTACAAACTTACCAGATGAACACACCACTCTAAGTCAACCTATCACAGCTGCCAATACAGAATTCAAACAATAAAAAATAAAAGGAGATAATATAATAAACATTGAGAATAAGGCTGTATAAAAACAACTTCTTGTAAATTTTTTTGAGAAATATTATAAACATAGTAGTAAAAGCCGCCTGAACCCCTTTACATTCTAAAACATTTTAAAAAATCCAACTGCAGATCCAACATACACAGAATAGCATGAGAACTGCCTCTGAAGCTGAAGCCTTACAGCACAACAGTGCAGGGAAATCACTGCTGAGTGGGTGGAATTCTGTGGGGCCCACCACTGGCTATACACCTTAATGCCTTTATCAGTGATCTGAACAATAACATAAGTTACAGAAAAACATCACAGATAAAATGAGCATGTTTATATTTTTACAATTTACTGCAACATACATTACAGATCTAAGATAAAACAGAGTCCTCCCCAACAGAATCCTGTTTATAATATAAAGCCTTGAGAACGCTCTTGGCATGTGTGACCTGTGCAGAAGGATTCCTACCCCATCCCCCATGGCACTTTCACTGACTCTCATTTTGGCTGATGAAAACACACCCAGGGACGTGGTGCCTAACTCACTGCAGCTTGCAGGAAGGACAGGACTTCACTGGTGCTCTCCTCTGCCCCCTGTGCAGCGCCAACCTCCTCTGTCACATCTTCCTGCATGCATCCTGGCTGCTGCTCGGGCCTGGAAGATCCTCCTGTTACAAAGTGTGGTGCCCCAGGAGACTGACAGCTGATGGTGGTTGGTCATTTAGCACACAGCTGCGTCTCATGCTCTAGCATATTCAGTTTATAAACTGCTCCCCAAACGACGTAAAAGCCTCACATGAAAACTGAAGCAGGCAGGCTTTTGGTCCTGGCTTTGCAGACATGTCTTAGTTACATAAGGTAGTTTCTTCTTCCTCTTTCTTACAGGCAGTTGTAAGAACTATGGAAAAGTACAAATAACATGCTATTTTTGTTCAATAATTTGGTTGATTTTCTGAAAGTGTAAAAGCATTTTCCAATCAAACTTGGGGTTTTCTTTTCCTCTTCCCCTAAATGTGTTTTACATGCCCAGCTTTAACTGTTTGTTTAAATTCCCTTTCAGGCAACAAAATTTTGTTCTTTTCCTTTTATAACTGTAAGGAAGACTTAGATTTGTAATTCTGAAACAAACATAACCATCCTCCTGAAACATGGAAAAACTCAGAATTCCGTAAAGCTTTTCCTCATTCCAGCCCATTTCAGGACCAATTGTTGTACCACTGGTCTTGTGGGGGATGAAAAGTGTCAGGACTCAGCTCTAACCTGCCAGTGGAAGATTTCTGCAAGCTCAACTGCTTTTTGATTTATTTCTGCTCTTCTTGCAAGCCAGTAGCATCACTAAAATAAAGACAAGGTCTCAGAATTATAGTTTCTACCATGTTGTCAGTCCTGTAAGTACTTCCCGAGTTTCTCTTTCTTTCAGTTCCTTGCTAGTGACTTGTTGAAGGCACAGTAAGTCCTTTCACTGCTGCAAAACACTGTTGTACAAGGATCCTGAAAACGCCTGGATGGCTGCCACATCAGGATACGAGAACTATGTAGAGCTCTTCCAGCTTCCTAATTAGAGCCTGTTACTTACTGCATTGTGTTTAGCCGTGTCTGGGAATTAATTTACAAGGTCAAATGCTCAAACCTCTTCACTATAATATAAATCATTTCCCTGCATGCTGATTACTCAGCACTACACAGCACGAACACATTGTTTAATAAAAGGAGAAAATGATGCAATTAGCAGATCTTCAGCACAAACACGTCCCCCTTTCTGAGTCTCATTTAAATAAAACAGTGTTGCTACAGCATTTTATTGCACTAGAAACTGAACACCACTCGCACTGCAAATGGCCAAGCCTTTCAGGAAAAGGGGCTGGAAGGAACAGGGGACAACCACACTGGGGAAAAAGGGCTAACATCTGTGTTATTTTACTCTGCATACACAACACAAGCTGCTGTTTTCACGCGGGCTAAACCTTCCCTATCACCTTGCTTTTAATAACTTATAGTTATTCTTTTGCAACTTGTTCTTGTCAGATCCTGTTTTTTCAGGTGGGCTCCCTGAAAAGAAAACATGGGGTTTGTACCAGGTCACTCAGGAATAGTGGGACAGTAGCTGGGAGGGCAAGGAATAAGCTCCACGTATCAGCAGCCTTTCACTGCACCAAGCTGTGACACTCCAGGCTCTACCATGTGCCCAGGGCAAGGCAGACTGGGCTGCCCCTTCAGGGAGCTGATGGAGAAGAGTTTGGTGGCCAGCCCTGCCTCCCAGAGAGAGGGAAGTCCCCAGATATTGACATAACATATCTTTATACATGCTTTATGCATATGTAGTGAAAGCTTCAGTCAAGGCAATATCAAAATTACTATTGATCTCAAAAAAATTATGGCTCACTGAAGTGAATAAATGAAATCTGAAAATTCAGTCCCAAACCTCTGCTTCCAGAAGGTAAGACAATTTCCCTACACCTACAGCAAAGGCATGTGAGTTCCTCTTCATTTCTCACATGAAACTGAGGAACTGCTCTCCTCTCAGCTGGCTGCTTCCGGGCAGGGAGGTTTCTGAGCATCCCCAAGATTGGAAAAACATACGGGAAACTTGTGGCTTTAAAAGCCATGGCCTGCACTAGCACTAGACTCTCCTGCCCATCCCAGGGAACCAGAAATGCATGTTCTGCTGCGCATCCCTCTCCAGTCCCTCATCTAGTCTCCCATTCCTGCATCTGAGCTGGCTGACAGCAGAAGAGATAGCTATTGTGCTGCGTGGAAAGGATGCCTCCTTCAAAATACGTCTTTCAAGAAGTATTTGAGAAATTATTCAGTTGAAAAATAACTGATGTCTTATCTGGGAATTTACCAGAGTGCTTCAGACAGCTAACATCACTGTATCCCTTCTTGATATGACCACCCTTAGAGATGCACAGCTATCTAAGCACATCATTTAATTGCTGATGAGAACCACTGACAGAAAACAATCCACTGCATTTTGACAGAAATATAAATCAGTCTGCACTACATACTCAATTCATTTGCTACAGCTCATAAAACCTTCCCATGCAGTGGGCTGTGCAGCTGAACAGAGAAGATATGACTCACTCCTGTAGCTTCATCAGCTACCCAGGCCTCTCTTCTGATTGTGCAAATGTGTGGTAGAAGTGGGGGAGTAGGTGAAGGTAGGTAACAGTGATAACTCCTCGACCTCCAAACTTTGTTCCTACAACAACAGCCCCTCTCAACCAGGATTTAGCTGTCGAACATCTACCTGAAGCACAAGTCCTGCTTACAAGCACACAGCAGTGCCCAGGAGACAAACACTCAGAGTAAGATCACTGCATCCTGTTCTGGCTCTGAAGAACCTTTGATGTCGCGGCAGACGCCAAACTGCATCTGCGATGTTAGTGGGAGTGAAAAGACATTTAGGAGTGAAAGGACTTTTCACATCACTGTCATGTCTTCCCCATCCCCAAAGAATTTCAAAGGTTAAGTGATATCAAAAGAAACCAAAACAAGAGCGTTTGGAGTCTCAGCCACAAGGCACTGCTTTTATGTAAGCCTGCTAGACTCACTTGTCAGATGATACCCCAGGACGAGAAGCATGACAGAGCAAAGCAGAACACTGGAACTGGATTCCAATGGCATAATATTTCTTACAATATCAGAAACTACAGCATGCTAAGACCCTTTAACATGTTTCTTTAGCTTCTCCTCCTCACTACCACGTTTAATAAAATTTCTCTTAGTTTACTTTAAAATTATAATGAAAACTTCCTGGGAGGGTGGCTCTTTGAGCATCACTTACTCAACATGGGAAATGAAGTCATCTGCTGAACCTGTTTAGGCCATCTTCAGATTAAAGATCAAAAGCAGAACTAAAGATCTCTTTTTATTCACATTTACCTTTTAACTCCAGACATTTCTCTACAGATCTTTCCTCTTTCATTCTTAGCACAAGGATTCAGCCTTGGATTTATCTCACAAATGCAAGAAACCCACAAATTAAATAGCAGTGCTCTGTGCAGGCAGTACCTGAAGGGAAAAGGTTTGAACACTTTCTCACTCACCTCTGGAGAATATCTAGCAAACCTGGCACATTATCTCAAAAGTTTTCAAAGTTGATCTGTTACACATTTGACAGTTAGCATTTGCTGTAAACCAAGCATTGCAAGTATAAAGCATAATCTTGGTAATAGCATCTCAAAAAACCAACTAAAACCAATTAGCTTGAAAAAAAGAGAAAAGATCACCAGCCAGCCTCTGAAATAAAGCTGCCTGCTGCAAGATCTGGATGGATACAGAGCTCTGCAAAACCATTAAAACATATGCATTTACAATCTATCAAGTCACAAAGACAAATTTTATGCGAGCCCATGTAATGTGCAAAATATTTGGTAAATATTGCAGCATTCAGTATCTCAGCACTCCCTTGTACAGTGCACACACAGAGGGCTGGGACAGGATGGTCCCATGTCTAAAATAAAGTCAATAATCAACCCTAAGACAGAAACACATCTACATTTATGGTAAGGTTATAGTGATTGGCTGTAGGAGCCACCAGGCATCCAGCCAATTTGTTTTTCCAGTCTAAGGAAATGCTCAGTTTGTTTGAAAAATGATTTTTTTTTCCCCTGCTGTGAAGAATGCATTGACGTCATCAAACTGGGTTTGTTGAACAAAAGCATGGATCCAGGGTTGTGTCAGGAAGTTGAATTATGAGAAAAAAGACACACGTCTGCTCCAATTTTCTTTTAGAATGACAGTCTGTGCCCAGTTCTCCTTTATCACCTTCTCCAGAGAACTGCTAGAGGAGACAAGTGACTTCCTACAAGTTTCAGTTTCCACTGTTTTGTTTTAGGCTGGTTTTTTTGTTTCCATTCTGTTTTCTTGCTAGTGTGGGGTTTTCTCAGATAAACAGAAGTATCTATGGCTCCCCAGGCGGATGTATCAGATCACTGTTACTTTTAAAAGAAACACACTCCATGCCAGAACACCCTGATCTATGATTTGATGTAACACCAGGCAGCACCCTTATGAAAAACCCCACAGGGTCTTCATAAACCTTTCTGGTCACACCCTACTTTCCCTCTTCTGCGCTGTCACATCAGCTTCTCCACATGCAGAACAGGGTCTTAGGGCAAACAAAGCTCTTTGCTACCACATCATCTGACCAAGAACCTTTCACTACACCACAAACCTCGGTGACTGTAAGTAGTATATAGGGGTTTACGAAAAAAGGGAGAAGGGTAACTTTCAGATGCCAGAATCTGGCCATACCACACTGCAACAAACAGCCAATAGTTACAGTGGTTACAGATCTTTTCTGGTCTACGAGACCATAATGCAAAGGTGGAGCAAGGTCACTATTTAAATGTTTCACAGAAGATCAGGAAAACAATAAAACCATCATAAAACGTACCGAGTAAGAGGTGATTATTTAAAGACTGATGCCACTCTGATCATTTCCCAACAGTGTTAGCTGATGCTTGTGACAAGTCACATTACTGAAGAGGTTTGTATCAAAGACGAAGGAGATGCAATAGAGCTGCATGAGTAATGGATCACTCACTGTAGTACTTGAACAAAAAGTCAAAAGTAGCTTGGATGTTCTGAACATACCTGAGGGAGGGGAGATGAAAAACAGGAAAGCAAAATAAAACAAAAGACAGACAGAAAGTGAAACAAACAAACCAAAAACCAAACCAACAATGATCTTACAATGTGTAATTCAGGACAAAGGAGAATTTAAGTTTGATGGAACTACTTTGATTAAGTTATACTACATTAATCTAATTGCCCAATCTTAGTACAAAAGAACTGCTACAGATTACCAATATGCCAAAACAAATCTAAACTAAATATTTTTTTAAAAAATTTAAAAATCTGTAATAATTTAATGGAAAAAAATGTAGTAGAAAGCAAGTCAGATCTTATGCTTCCTCCCCCATTACTTTCCTTCTAGGATATAAATATGGATTCAGCATTCTGAGGTGAGACCAATACAATGCACAGGGCTCTGGGCCCTCAATTACGTTTTATTGCACCTTGACGAATTTTCCTTCACCTGGAGAGACTGGCTAAATTAATCTTCTCAAAAACCTAGCGATCCATAATGTCATAATACACCAAGAAAGTCAGCTTCTTTAGGTGCAAGCAGCTTTCTGGAGAGGGAAGAAAAGGTTTGATGCCAGTTGAGACGTGAATACTGATTCCAGCTCAGCAACAGTAAATGCCAGAATACTGTGACTATGTGTGTCCAAATTTATTCCTTGGGTGGTCTTGCACAGACCAGAATTTCCTATGACCAGTGTACATGCGTAAACATAGGACAACAATTACAAGGGAAAAAAAGAAACAAAACACACACACACAAATCAAATCAGCACAGTAAAAAAAATTCGAAATTTTCACTTTAATTCCAAAATCTTACATTTTTAAAGGTGGAATTGCAAAGGAGCTAAAAAGAGTGTGTTAACTGTTCCTCGAGCTGGATCCCACGCCAGTCTGATCCCTGTTCCCACATTAGGAGAGGCGCAAGGCCATCTGCTGGCAGAGGAATACCACAGAGCCTGTACTGCTTAACAGGCCGCTGCTGACACCTGAATTAGGTTTTAGATGATGGATGAGTAAAGAAAAGAGTCAATGCTGCCACTTTTAACAGCCAAAAAGAAGCTGCTAAGATGCAAAGATGAGCAAAGATGAAAACACTGGCCTTATAGTACTCACTGATACCAACTCAAAAGAGTCAAACAACAAAAAGTCCTCCAAACACATTTCTCTTTCTTCATTATATGTATAAAAGCCCCACACAACTACAGTTATTGACTACATAAGGTATGACTTCAAGTCACATGAAGATACTGTTGTTTTGACATTAATCTGGTGGCTTCTCAAACGTCTCTCAAAGCTCCCTACCAAGACAAAAGCACTCCACCCCAAAGCAGCTACATGCACACAGTCATCACACCCGGGGGGGCAGGGAGGAGCACAAACCACATGCACCTAATAGACTCGAGTGACATCAGCAGAAGATACCAGATAAATAGTGCAAGAGGCCCGCCGAGGTGTCACTGAACCCTGAGCAATGCCTCCTGAGGGCCCAGCCACATAAGGTTCTGATTATAGGACAAAACACCATCCCCTCAAGTGATGGATTTGGAAACAACTCTACCAAGCTTTCTGCTGCAGTAGCCATCCAGATCCGGACAACATTGCTTGCAGTCCCTACTCCACCCTTACCCGCACGCAAATTTCCGCTAAAATTAGCAGCCTCACAGACACGCTGATTTGGGTTTGCCTAGTAGGAACTAGAGACATGTAACCCAGGCACTGCACCCAAGAGAGGTGCTTCTTGTTCTTTATATTCCACACTGCCACTGGGAAGGGAAAAAGTTGATTGTTCAAGAGTGCTCCAAAGGCAGCATCTCTAAAAATGTGTCAGCAGCACCTTTTGGTTTATCCGGAAGTGGTTAAAAAGCCCGAAGCATTTAAAACAGTAGCTATTTTTTGTTGATGTTATGTGCTGCAGCTAAGAGCCATACCAGCAGAAAAGCTGAAGGGTTTTTGAAAATCTGAGTCATAAACCACTGAAAAATGGTGTCTAAAATGAAAATGCTAGTTTGATTGCAGCCATGGTCCTCCCAAGGCAACGGCATCATGTCAAAACCGGAAAGATCAAAACACTTATCAGTAACTAACGCCGTCACGTTATTTCTAACTCTGCAAAGGAGGCCAGACTACCAGCATTTCAAACCACTGAAAGCTTGCAGGAAAAACACAAGAAGTGACTGGAAATAGTTACAAAATAGGAGTCATGGGCTTGAGCAACCCTCTCAATAAGACAGCAAAGGGCAGTGCTGTCTGCTGCAGTGAGTTTAGCCTGTTCTGAGTGCCTGCTCCATTCTACCCACACGGGACTGGCTGCCCCAAGCCAGTCCTTGCCAGAGTTTCTGCCCTGAGTGGGGAGGCAATTGCTCCGCCCAGCAGCTGAAGCACAGGAGTCGAATGCCTCATCCCCAGCACTAAGGCCGTTGGCTTCGTGACCTCGGGGCCGTGCCTGGCATCCACAAGCTGCCGAGTGGGTGTCCCCGACCAAGCATCCGCCATCCCCTCGGCGCCCGGGACACCCGGGCGGAGGCTCCGTGCCCTCGTTCCCTGTCACCGCGGGGAGCTGGCACAGAGCGCGGGGCTGTCCCGCCGGTGCCTGCGGCTCGCCGGGCGGCCGGAGCCCCTGTCCGGGACCGGATCACCGCGCCCGAGCTCCCGCGGGGCAGCGGCAGCGCTGCCCGGCACCACGGCCGGCCCCGCCGCGCCCCGGCCCCGGCCGTGCCGAGCCATGCTGAGCCATGCTGCGCCGCGGGCGCGCCGGCCGCGTTTGCCGGCGTGGGAGGAGCCGGGTGGGCAGGGCGCGGGCAGGTCCGGCTGTCCCGCCGGGAGGGACTTTCGCTTTGCCGGAAGGTGCGGGGCAGCGCTGGGCAGCGGTGGCATGGGGAAGGTGCGGGACAGCGGCGGCATGGCCCGGGGACTCCTTCCCCTGCTCCTCGTAAGTGTCCGCCCGAGCGGGACAGCGGGCGGGCGGCGGGACCAGCCCCGGCCGGGGAAGCGGGGCCGGGCGGGGACGAGCGGTGCGGGGACGAGGAGTGCGGCGCCGCAGGGAGGGGAGCGCTGCCCGGTTGCTGCTCGCCGCCGGCCGCGACGAACTTGTTACTGACATTTCAATTAATTCGTTAGGCGATATTTTAAGTGGAAAAAGCTCACCTTCAAGTTCAGGCACTCTGAGGGTGCCAAGTGAAGGGAAGTGCGTGTTGTGGAAAAGGGGGACGGAAGAAAAGGGGGATGAATGCAGGTGGCTGTCTGGGACACCCGATCGTGCGCTGTAGGTGGGGGCACCCAGGGACAGCTGGCGCTGGCCTCGACCCGCAGCCCCCGTAGCGGCCGGAGACGCGGGCGAGGCAGGCGGAGCGACCCCGCGCTGCCAGCACGGGGAGGTGCGGGACCTGCCCGGGCTGAACCCGGCCTCGGTGGGAGCCGACCTGCACTGCACCTCAGCGGGTCCCTAAGACAGCGAGTTGGTAAAGCAGCGTAAAAGCAAATACGTGTGGGGGAGGAGTTGGAACCACTATGATAGTGGCCCAGGAGAAGCTGGAGGAATAGTCCAAGCCTGGCGACAGAGTGTGCAGCATTTACTGGAAGCAATAGGGCAGGGCTTTCCCCCTGTGCCTGAGCCATGCCCTATGCACACAGTATGAGTCGCTGCAGCTTCTGAGAGCTTCGGTCTCGTGTCTCACTCTCATCAGTAAAGTTGCCTTCACAAAGATCCATTTTGAACGGCTGCCGTCAACAGCAAAAGTAAGGAAGTGTGTCAGTGGCCAGCACAGGGATCTTCACTGGGACAGGTGCCTTACGCCAAAGAGCGGTAGTGGCAGGAAGCTCCAGGGCAGAAGATCTAGGGAGACCTAGGGACGTGTGGATGCCCGGGCTCGGCCTGCGCTCTGGTAGAGCTGCCCCGAGGCAGCCCTGCTCCCCCAGGCCTGGAGAGGGGCAGACGAGGGCGGTGGCAGAGAGCCCTGCTGCATGGCAGAGCCGCCACCTGCCTGGAAGGGTGGATGCAGTACACGGTGCTTCCCCAGCCCCAATTCTCCCGTTTCAGAGACAACCGACTGGAGCTGACATTTGAAGTCTCTTCACAGTGTGGTTATATTGCTAACAAACGCAGTTTGTTCTGTGGTTTGTCAGGTTAAAATCAAGTCTTAATGTATAAACCACTCAAATTGTGATCTGATTTACTGCATAACAGGTAGTAACTTATTTATAGTGTTTCAGAGAGCTCTATCCATGCCCCTGCACAAATCATCAAAGCATAATTAAATACATAGGATTTTCATTTGCTGACGGAAGTGTGTATTACCCGTTCCTGTACAGGAGCAGCCCTGCTAGTGACAGAAATTTCAGTGTTGGAAGTATTCACAATATATATATTAAGATTAAAAATACTTTCTTTTATAACACTGGTCCAGAAAATATATAATTTCTGTTCTTATTTTCCAATTGTTTCCAAATTTTAGTACACCTTAGAAAGACTGTAGCATTCCTACATAATTTCTATTTTTAAAATGTTATTTGTTTTAATTAGCATGTTGTTTCACTACTTATAAAATAGGAAACCTGGTCAGAGTCTGGCATATTATTTTGGTTAAACCAGAACATGAAAACAGTTTGTTGAATGAGACCTCAATTTTTCAAGGAACTCCACTCTGCACTCAAGTAAAAGATGTTTTTAGGGGTAGTCATGCAAAAATAGAAATGGTCTAGGCAGTTAGAAAACATCTGCGTTCTCCCTGCAGAAAAAGCTAGGTAACTATGTACCACTGAGAGATAAACTTGTCTCAGTTTAGAGACAAATTTTAGGAGAAAACACTCTGTAATGAACGTTTCCTCTAAAGAGAAGGGCTCCAATAATCCCTTTTTGCCAATGAGAGAAATTAATACCAGGGGATGAAAGTGAAAAAAACTCCCTGTTTATTAACAAGCAAGATACCCACAAGGCACAGGAAGGAAAAAAAAATAGAACTTTACACCTCACCCCCACCACCCAGCTGCATGGCCAGGAGGCAAAGATGGTAGCTGCTCCCTTTGTCTCCGGCGTGGGAAGAGCCCACACCACAGCTCAGGCAAAAAGTAGATAGGAACCTGTTTGGCTTCTGGCTTTGGTGTTCTCCTCACAGCAGGCGAAACTGGTGGGTTTTAGTGTCCTTTCTTTTGTTGGCTTGGTCTTTCCCAGGCTCCCTGGACTGCAAAAAAAAAACCAAACCAAAACAGTTCATGGGAAAAAAAAAAACCTGAAAAAAACCCAGCTTCTTGCCTAAGTAAGAAGAAAGCTAATCCAACAAAGGCAACGAGCTAACAATCCATGGTGCCGCCCGAAGCTCACGGGAGAGCGAGCTTGAACATAACCTGCACTGGGTTCCCGGGCTCTGCCCCCCCCCGTTCACATTGGAGCTACAGCAGCCATTTCGGGGCATACAGCAGACCATTAGGGAATGAAGTATCATCATAAAATCACCCCAAGACAAGACTCTAAAGGAACAGGCCAGAGAGTGAACTGTTATCTAAATATTTTATAATTCTCTGATACGACTACAGAGCAGGCAGATTTCTGGAAGTTCAGAAGACATACCTTTGAAAACAGGGCTCCAACTTTACCACATTGATCTTTCTTCCTCATATCATGGAAAACTAATACACACATTTGCATGTACGTGCATAAACAGCCATAAAATGATGGGATGACCCAAGACTCAAGTGAAAAGTACAAGGGCCCCAGTTCTGGAAACGTCTGTGCATGTTTCCACAGTAACCACCTTTATCTTTGCAGTAACTCACTGAGCAAAGAGAAAGTCATAAGAAAACCATATTGTGTTACAAAAGTAAAAGGGGAAGAGTTGCTGAATTTCTATCTCTCCAGCTCCAGTTCATCCTTAGATACAACAAAGTGAGGTGAGAGCAACATGTTAATATCACTCCCGACTCTCCAAATTGTATAGGTGCTCACTAGTACAGTACTTCTAAAAAACAAAACCCAACAAAATAACCAATCATACTACTCCCAGCCCCAATATATTGTTGCAATTTGCATGTGAGTCAGCTGAGATGTGAAAGAGTAGTGGATTGAATTTGGACAGTGAGTGTTTTAAGATGCTGGACAGTAGCTGAGGCTATTTGCTCTCACAGGCACTAAACACATGCATTTCCCTTGGAATTTAAGAAGCTCAGGATGCTTCTAGTTGTGGGGAAATACCAACTCCCATTGTTGGGCTTTAAAAAATGGAACTGGATTCTTTTTTTTCTTTTTATAAAAGATTTTAGAATGTGAAATACTGTTTTTAGAGGTTGTTTTGGTGCTAACTGTGAGATTCAGCCTTGGTGGGAAAAAAAAAGAGGTGGAGGAAAAATTATACTGGAGATTTTGGAAGCAGAAATTTCTTGTCATAGTGAAAGAATTGGAGTAGAGAATCCTCTTAAGATTACTCTTTGAGTTAAATAACTCTCTGAAAAGGTCATTCTGACAGAGTTAATTCAAGGGAGATTAATTACAGAGAAAAGCATATTAAAATGGAGCTAGTTCTAGCAACCCAGTTTCCACGAGGCAAAAAAAAGCAAGAAAAATCCCCCCTCCTCCTTTTTTAACACTTAGGAAGCCCCCAGTGAGCTCATGCACCTTGGTCCACGTAACAAATGTGGAGTGGAAAAAAAAAAAAGGGCCACATTCTGTGGTCATCAGCCTTCTCATTCATCAGCATTTATGGATTAGAAATGGGAGAATGGCTTGCTAAAAATAAAATGTATTACAAAGATAACAGGAGAAAGCAGAGACATTTTTTTTCTCAGGGTTTTAACACTGTAAAGTTTTAAAAAGTCCTGTATGCAAATTACATGTTCACACACTTTCAAAGCTGAGATTACATACCTAAAAGCCGTGTCTTGCAGAAGCTTTTCAGTTGAAATAGATTGACATGTTATGAAGAATCCCCTGATAGAGGAAAAACTGGAGGCCTGAGAATCCCAAGATGACATGAGTATTCAAAGAAATTAAAGGTCTTGTCACTGTGCCCTGGAAATGCAGACAGAAACAGGTTTAATAGGTGTCCTTAGCAAATATCAGCTGCTGAGAGCATTTTGGAGGACTCTGTTGGAATGAAGGAGAGGGAGCAGGTAGAAAATTCTTTTCATTGCCAGGGCAATGCAAATGGAGAGAAACCAGAAAATTTGGGCTCATATGAAAATTTTTATGGGTTCTGCTAAGGGTAGATGTCCCTGACCGATTGATCTTATTCCCACTGACTGCTTAGTGCAATCTAAGTCTTCAGTTTAGATATGAAAACTGCTTTTTTTTAGGTTGAGAAAGTTAAAAGAGCCTCTGTGAGTCATTTTAGGCTGAAAACATACAGCCACTGCTTGAGTGTACGTGTCATAAAAAAGCACCTATCATCCCTGCCTGTATAAAAGCCCCTAAACTGCTTCCTTTCTGGTATTAGTGTTTACTTCTCAGTGACAACAGAAAAAGCAGCTAAGGTGTGCACAGGAAGCTAAATGACTATTGACTCTTTATTGGTTTTTTTTTTTTTCCAATGAGGCACACCAAAATTTGTAAATAGCAAATGGATTGCTTTTAAGAGGGTGCAAATCCAGGAGGAGAAAAACAGTTTGAAAAAATTAGGGTGTTGCTTCGAAAAAAAGTCGTCACAGTTTTATCATTATTCCTTCTACAGGAAGACATCATAAGACATCCCTACAAGCAGAACCAATGCAGGTGTTTGGTGCTGCTTAAGTGTCAAATTCTGAGAAGTGACCCTCGCTTCTTGTAAGTGTAGCAGGAAGTTCATCTCCGTGAGCAGGAGCAGAGGGCATCCATCTAAAAATGTTATGTTTCTGTAGCCCCTCATACAGCATAGGTCATTTATATAAAAGCATAAACAAGAGGCAGAGAGCTTTGTTGGTGTGAGGGAACACGTGTCTCTGCACACACTATGTTTGCAGGCATTTGGTAAAATCAGCAAAGTTTTACTGATACTAGTAATTTAGAAATATGTTTCCTTCTTTGATTGTATCCTATTTTCTGCATGACTATCTGGACACTTTCTTCATACTGCTTTAAAAAAAAACCAAACCAGGCTGGTTGTACATCCCTGACTATATTTTTGTAATTGTTTTTTAGTTGGACTTTCTAATCCAGTGTTTAGTGAGACAGTTCTCCTAGGCAAAAGGAAAACAAATCGCACTAATTTGACACATCCATTTGAAAGCTTCCGTGAAGACTTTAATTTTTTAATATTATTACCCTGGGATTCAGAGGTGAGCACCCTGAAAGCTTTGGCAGCAAAGAGAGAGCACCAAACAGGGGAAGTGATGGGCTGAGCATCCATATCCACAGTTCCTCAAGTGCTAATCTGCTCTTTCAGCTGCTGGAGCTTCACCTCCAGGTGCAAAGAAAGGCCTTCTTAATTTCAGTCTGGTAACTAATATTATATACATTTTAAACAGACAGCTGCTACAGAAATAAAAGGCTTTCCACCTTCTGACTTCTGAATAGACTATAGGATCAAAAGAAGTGGCTACCTCTAGAAGGCAATGGTCATATTGGTTACCTCAGTTAATTAGCAACAGATAACACTTCCTTCACTTGAGAGCCCAGTTTGATATCCAAAATGGTTTTTCAGTAATTTTACATATAGAGTTTTCTGCCTCTAACTGAAATTATGGTCAGCATCCATAGCTCCATTTTATAGATATCTCATATTTAGCATGCAGAGTAAATACAGGATTCCCCAGAAAAATGTTGCTGAGAAGGCGACAAACTACACCAGATTTATCCTTATCATTTTCCCACCTTATTCCAAACTAGACAAGGGAAAAAAAAAAAAAAAAGAAAAGTTTGGCTTCTGGGCCACAGTGCTTTATTATTTTCATGAAAAGAGGCAGGGCAGGAACCACTAGTAAAGTTCCTACTGACTAGTAACAGGAATAAAAACAAACAAAAAACCCAAGCACTATGCAATTTAACTCAACAGTGCAAAAAAATTCAAAGAAATGGATCTGTTGTAAATTAATTTGAAAGGAGAGTGTCTGTAGTGGTAGGGTTCATGGCTTTAATATGGGCCCTCATTGTCCATTAAATCTAAAGTAATGAGTTTTAGTAAACAGTTTTAATAGGGGAGTGAATATCAATATGTTTAGTTATAGAGTAACATTATTAAGGTAACTCTGCTAGTATTAAAGCACACCAATAGTCCTAAACAGTTATTTTGTCTAATTTTTTGTTCTTCTCTCCTAGGTGGCTGCCTTAATTATTGAAACACAGTGCAAAAATGATACTGTAGCTCTAATGACGTACAACAGGAGGATCATTGCCAGGAGGGAACTCAAATGTAACGAGGATGAATACAGTTTAGATGCTCAGTGTTGCAAGAAATGTAGAAGTGGTGAGTATTATTGTAAGACTCTGTTGAGAAGTCATTAACAGTGGAATCGCTTTGTGCCGGGATACTGAAGTGGCATGAGGTGGTTTCCTGGATGCACTGCTTCATTCTAGCTGTATCTTTTTTTGTTACAGGACATAAGCCACTTCAAAAATATTTCTTGAGCTCAGTGCACCAGTAACTTCTCACTACAGAGAGTAGTTCTCTCATAACCTGCTTGTTACAAAAGAGCCAAGAATTAACATACACATGTTTTGAAGAGGTTAAAAAAGTGAAAACACATGGTTTTTCCTACAAGATTCCATACATTCATGGGTTTTCCCATTTTTCATGTACAGTTTTGTCTGGTGCGTTCTCCTTCAGTATTAAATTGGAGGAAGAGTGGGGATAATCAAACGTTATGTATACTACATTCCTGAAGTGCATCTACACATGCACAAAGAATATATTCCATATTTGGAATCAAAAAGTATTAGGGATTAAAAATCAAATTCTGATGTAAGTCTTAGAGCTGGTGGCACCTCTCTAAATTGTTGGTTTTTTGTCTCTACAGGTTTTGTTAAAAATGTCTCCTGCCCAACAGATATCATCAAACACTGTGTTCCATGTGAGAAAGGAAAGGAATTCATGGATCACCCTAACGACTTGGACAAGTGTTGGAGATGCAAATCGTGTGACAGAAAATTTGGTATGTCTACAGAAATAGCCACTGTAGCAATGACTCTTCTTTCATAGAGGATTTTACTGAAAAGTCTCCACAATAACTGAATCGTGGTTAGCATGTAGATTCAAAACTTTTAGTGGTAGAACATGAATGAATTTATGAGTAAGTCGTAAGTTTATACTCCAGTTCCCTTTCATCAAGCACAAAGTAGGAAGAAAAATAGTTGGTCCATTATTTCATTTCCCCTTATATCTGCCTTTGCTTAGCCAAAGTCCTTGCAAAGCAGACACTGTACAAGCTGGTTAGAGTCAAGGAAGACAGGATCTCCCTCTTCTTCGCTCTCTGTTTAAAAGAGGGGTGTAAGAAGCGATGGTTGTTTCTTTCGTAGTCTTTCAAGTAATTGATAATATTATTTAAAATTGACTGTTGTCTTTTGAAACCTGCAAGATGCTGTGTGGGATACATGTGTAAGACTACAAGGCAAGCCCTCCTGGGTCAGACCAGTGGCCCACCTACCCCAGTGTTCTGCATTCTTCAGTGCAGGCAAGAGGAGCTATTTAGAGATAACACAAACAAACCTGTCTGCTTTCTGTGGTCTGTTCCCTGCAGTCGATCAGCACCCACAGCTGTGGGAAAGGACATTAGAAGATCTATCCCTACCTAGTCATATTAGTGTCTATTTATGAGCCTTTTGTTCCTGAACCTGCTGCATAACAGCAGAAATTCACTACCTGTTGCATAAATACCCATAATAGTTTTTTTTTTTTAAAATCCATTAAGTTTATCTCCTACCAGTTCCACCAGGCGTCCTGTAGATCTGCTCTACTCGGATTTAGGGAATGATAGTTCTTCATTCCTCATATCCAAAATCAAGTTTAGTGAGTGGAGAGACAGTCCTGTATGTTTGTACTCAGATCACCTGTTGGAATATCAATCTCTAGTGCTCTCCCCTTCCTTTAGGACCCCAATATGGAGGGAAAACTTTCATTTGCTACTATAATAAGCATTTGAGGAAATTGGCTAGAGCGAAACAATTCAATATTTTATACAGTGTCACAATTATTTAAACTGAAGGGAGGAAAAGGGCAATGGGATGGCTAGTCACAATATTCCATGGACAATAATGTAATTGAAGAGAAGTCAGTAGACTGACATTAGGCAAGGGGAAAATTACCACTGAAATTCCATGCAAACCGTTGTTAAGATCATTCATGTTTGCTATTTCTGTGAGTCGCTTCAGCACTGCTTTCACAGTAGAGCTTCATCAAATTTTCAAACATAAAGTGGTTTCAAATTACAGCAGGGCACTGAATGTAGTAACTCAAAAATTTGTTCTATTTTTATATGCCTGTGAGAATAGCTTTCACAGTAGGTAGATACAGTAATTTTTAATGCAGAAGTATTTTTTTCATAGATGGAGATAACATCATCGTATACACTGAGAATAGGAGAAAATTAATTAATTTGTTTTGATTCTTAAGAAGAATACTTAACATGGATATGTTAGCTAAAAAGAGAGAGTGGAATTCCTCATCACTGGAGGTCTTCAAGAAAAGGTAAAACTTGTTGGCTGTCAGGGAGTGCAAAGAACCCGTCTCCATTATCAAGTAGGGAGATTGGCTGTGTGATCTTCTGAGTTTCCTGCTGGCTTTACACTTCTGCATGGGAAAAAGAAGCTGGGATTGGGCAGTGCCAAATGAGTCCTCTTCTGGTGAGGACTTTGTTGTGTGATCAGTTTCCTGAGCTCTCGTCCAGCAGAGGTCTCTCTGACAGCTCCGTATTCCCAGCGCTCCGGCAGCCCAGCTCCTTAGAAAAGCTGTGTGTACTATAAAGTTAAGCCTCGTCAGTGCCAGCAGAGGTAGAGTTAGCAGCAAGTCTGAGGACAAGAACTTGTGGGCAGACGTCTGCTTTTTCAAACTAATACACTTTAAGGAATTCATTTTTAGGTTTGGAGGTTGCAAAGGACTGTACCCCGGTAGAAGACACGAAATGCGCCTGTGCAAAGAACCATTTTTGCAATAGTTCTCTATCATGTTCGGTTTGCAACCCATGTACCACGTAAGTTCATGCCTTCATCACTACATAGGAAATTGTTAATATGTAATCAAATTTTTTTCCATTTGGTTTCAAGACAGGGGCTAAGGTAATCTATAACCTCAGGGAAAGCATACTAATTTTCCTTTGCACCTGAGCTGACTTAGGTCAGTCAAGCAATTTGCAGCCATGAAGGCTTTCCAAAGGCATGCAGAAAAACTGAGTCTGTATATGCTTTTCAAAAAGTGCAATAAAGTATCTGAGCTTTCCTGCTGTCTTTGTGTGATCTACTGTTACATTGAAAAATAATTTCATACATTTTCCCACTGCCACAAATTTCCACGCCATTTTCATACCTATTAAATCCCAAACCCCAAGATCTTGATTTATGAAATATTTGCTGATAAAACACGTTAGAAGATTTTGATTTGCTCTCTTCACAGTGTACAAAGAGAAAAAAAATCTCATAATAACTTTTGTTCATACTTTCTGCAGATGTGAAAGTGGTGTAATTGAAGAACAATGTACTTCAACTTCAGACACTCTGTGTGGAACGAAAGGTACCATTTTAAAACGTAGCAAGGTCCAGCATGTGCTGTAGTTTGAGAGGCAATTGCAATTATCCTGTTCTACGCACCACAGTCCTACTGCGCCCTGTACTGACCTGCAGAGTATGAATTTCCCTTGGTCACTGTGCAGGTGTAGGAGCTGTCACTCCTTTTTAGGGGCAACTCATGATAGGTATGTCTTTAACATGTTTGGCTTTTGTCATTAGGAAAAAACAGGAGGGCTTTTAAAATCTGACGCAATCTTGTTTAAAATTTGGTGTGCTGCTGTATTGCATTTCTTGAGCTAACTTTCATGTAAATTCTCCAATGTTCCAACAGAACCAGGAGTGCCGTCATGGGCCATTGCTTTGGTAGTTTTGGTAGCACTCTTAGCACTACTAGCAACAGCTGGAGCAATATTCTGGCGTAAGTGATTCCCTACTACTTTTTCCTATTATACTCTGATTAAATATTCAGCTGCTTACTCAGATACATTTTTATATTCTTGGAGTCCAAAGGCAAGATATCCTGCCCTGGATTTTAAAAACACTTTTTTTTGTTTCAGGCAAGAGTAAACAGAAGGGTCTTACAATCAATGAGAACCTAAATAAAGGAGTTTCCAAACCAGAGCCTTATGTAAGTATTGTTGCCTAGATCATAAAAAACTCAGCTTAACGCAAAGATCTTTTTTCCATTTAAATTACACTGGGACTCCCCAAACATTGTATGCCTCTCTTCTATGACAAGAACGAAGCAAATTTCACCACAAGGACTCTTTTGGGAGAAGTAAGAGAAACCCTGTATAACTTCTTCAGGATTGTTGGAATGCTTCCTAAGTCACATGACCAAGATCAAAACTTCATAAATCGTCAGGCCTCCACCAACCCAGGATATTCCTGTCCCCATGCATAATTTTAGGCAATAGCAATTTTGAGGTGATTCCCCAAACTTAACTGAGTCAAAAGAGGTCTGTCTGTCTGATCTGACTCTCTCACTCATAAAATGGGAGTCATGGAGAAAACTAAAAGAAAATTAAAGTGTCATGAAATGTATTTATCCTCTTATACAAGGCTGGTGTTTTACAAAACTCGTTTCTACTTATTTCTCTCTTGCTTTTCTTTTTCAGGAGAACATACCTCTCATAGACACAGGTAAGAGACAAGTAATTTCTCAAAATTCAATAGAAAGAAAAAATAGAGATACAGATACATAAGTCCTAAACTAAGAAAAAAGAGTATTTTTGCGTAGACTTTGCCACTGTCCAGACTTGTCATTCCAGCACGAAAGCAAACACTTACTAAAGGAATGCCAGTTCATATAAGGCTCATCAAGGCATTTAGTGGCATTGTGGAAGTCTTGCCTCAGGAGGAATTTCTGTTGCATAGCAAGCAATTACTCATTGTCTACGAGTGAATTTCAGTTCTGCTTGTGGGACAGACACTAGGAGACAGCAAACTGTCTTTCTATAATCATGGATAATTATGATAAGGGAGCAGTCCCACAGAGAACAGTGGGATTGAAGATTCACAAACCTACGTTATGTTCAGGGGCAAATCCACAGGAGTGATACACAACAGGAAAAGAATATAAGCTCCAAGACTGTATCACAATAGAAGAGCTGTCTTGTTTCAGGACCTCTCCCAACAATGTTTTGAGAAAAACAGGTACATGAGAGGTGACCCCACCTTAACGATAGAGAAGGGCAGAAAAGGTTACAGAGGGAACTGATGCTCTGTTTCAAGTGGCAGAAAGCAATATGGATGCAACCCTAAATCTTTGAAATATATAACTTTTGGTAGGAACATGGGAAAACAGACGTGCCATGTATTGTAAAATATCACACATAAAACATACTGAATCATGAATACCTGAAACTTAATCTAGTTTGGATAGGAGAAGTATAAAATCTGAGTGCAGGTGATAAAACCCAGTAAGACACAAGTGCCAGGTGCATTCATTTCCTTTCATGCTCCTAGATGCTGACCTGAGCAGCCACATTGCTGGTATTGCGGCAGAGATGACGCTCGCAGAGGTCAAGAAATTTGTTCGTCACCACCATGTATCAGAGCCTGCCATTGACCAAATCATTCAGGATTATCCTGGTGATGCATCTGAACAGAAGATTAGGCTGCTTCGAGTCTGGTATCAAAGACATGGGATGAAGGGAGCCTATGGAACCCTAATATGCAGCCTGAAAGAGTTAAATATGCGTGCTGCAGCTGATAAAATTGAGAAGAAACTGAAGGCAGCTATTTCCAGCTCTCAGGAGGAGGGACGGTCTTATAATAGTGACACTGAGCAAAGCAAAACTTGCACTCAAGAAGGTAGAAACTCTTACCAAGATAATGCCAAGCTAAGTAAAGCCTATACTGGTAGTTTGGAAGAGACGTAGCACAGAGTAATTTGAAAATTATTTCTGGATGAGTATTTTTCTAATATAAATAACAAAGCTTTAAAACGGAATTTTCATTGGCAGTTCTGATCGAACTCAAGTAAGTTATTATATGCAAAAGGAAAAATTACAAATTTTGTAGAAACATCTTTCCTTCAAAAAAAGTTTTAGCCTCTTTTGGTTGTTAAGGACTGGAAGATATTTTACGACTTGTTTACTACAAGGTAAAGCTCCAGCTATAGGATTCATTACAAGAGGAAAAAGTTGTCATTATTTGAAGAAAAGGTATTGTTTAAATGCATGGTCCTGCATTATTTAATTAATTTAAGGTTTTGCTTACATTAAAAATGCAGGATGTTCCTTTTTTTTGAAGGGAAAACTCTGGTGTTACGAGTCTACAAAGCGTACCAGGAAGAGTACTTGAAAAAAAAAGTTAATTGCTTTACACCTGATTAATTTGAAATACAGGTGTTGCTGTGCAGATTCTACTCTGCTGCAAATATGATTTCTTTTATAAAAGCACCTCTGTGTGTATACTGAGTTTTGTGTATGTGTGCAAGTTTTCTACACAAAAAGCTCCCAGCTCTAGGTAAAAATTATTAACTTTGTTGTTCTCAGCAATGTTTATAAGCCTCTTCTAATGTTAGAACCCTTCAAAGAAATAGAAGCTGAAGCAGCACAATAGAACCATGATTTCTGGAAGGCAACCCGCGGAGTGTATGAAGCTTTTCTAATGCAGAAACTGATACAATGAAAACATCTTTGTCATTAAAAAAAATAAAAATCTGCATAATACGTGACTTCTGTTTTTCTTATGGTGCAGTATACAGATGTCATGTTTAAGTTTGCTTTTACTCAGTTTAGCAAATCAGAAAAAACGAGATTATTCTCATGAAAACACCTTACCTTTCTTCCATCACAAAGTGCAGAGGACTCAGCTCCTAAATTCAAAGGACCAGTATAGTGCTGATAGCTTTGCTGTGAGGCCTTTCCCTCTCACGCACCCTTTTGTGCAAATCTCACAAAGTCTTTCAACAGAAGGGGAGACTTTGCTGGAAAGGTTTTATTTTCCCAGGTCACACAATAAGAAAGATGGCTTTCTTTGTCTCTGTCATCAGTTCCCTAGAGAAAGTCTCCAGCCAGTATCACGACTCAGCCAAAACAGGAAGAGACCTACCTGGGCTTGCTCCCGCCTGCCAGCCAGAGTGTGGGTGTGTGGAGTAGGGTCCCAGGGCTGCCACCTGACCCCAGGACCTGGAAAGGGCAAGGCAGGACTGGCCACAGGGTGGCAGAGGCTGGCAATCAACCCCTGCCAATGCTGGGTGCCCAGAGCCATGTGGAGTTCCTCCAAAATGCCACATTGCTGGAAGTGAGATAATTGAGAGTGCAGTACACGGCCTTCAGAAACAGCTAAAAATGGCATCAAGCAGGAACCTGAGAGGAAAGGCAGGTTTGAACTCATTACATGTTTCACAGACTTGACCTGTTAAAGGTCTGAATAGCACAGAGCATGTTTTGCCCAGGCCCAGTTTATATTGCACAGCTCTTAAGCACCATCCATGCTAAGCACTCAAAAAAACCTTCCACCCCATTTCTAAGCCTCTATTCTATCTGCATTTTCCAAGTGTCTAATCCATCATCTTGCCACTACTATATTGCCAAAATCCCCGCACTGCTGCTTTTTGAAGGAAAACCTTTAGGCTGCTGCAGTCAGATGGTTTAACAGCCATGGGCCAAACTTGTGCACCCATGGACAGATTAAGATCTGGCATTGTATAAATGGCCTGTGTCTGTGCTATCTGTGCACAGATCTGACATGCTGTGACAATGTGTTGCTCCTTGTCCTGTTTTGGCCAGGCCCCACACGTATAAGAGAACAAAATATCTGCCTTTCAGAAAAGCAGCACAGCAGTGGTGTTGTCTGTGCCATCTCTTGTAGGATGCAGTTGTGTAGGAGCACAGCCAAGACAGGAAGGAGGGAAGGAGTGCTCCATGCTCTCACAAGCCCTGGTAGATAGGCTGCTCTCTATACCATGTCCCATCCAGGAAGGCATGAATGTAGCTTAAAGGTGTGTTGGCAAGTGCTTGACTTCAACTTTGGCTTCCCTTGGCTTCTGGCTTTCTCTTTCCAAGTGACCAGCAGAAATTAAGGTAGTCTACCTCTCAGTGTTTCAGTGGAGAAGTGACTATAACCAATCTGAACTACACTGATCTTAAAATGGAGCCACCAACCTCATAAATTTGTGACAGCAAAATAAAATGATAATTTTTTTCTTTCATCACACTGGAATTCCCCAACCTCAGTACAAATAGGATGTTTAAAAAAATAGTCCCTGAGCAATGAGTCACATTTTCTTTAGGAGAGGTCTGCAAGGCTGAACTCAGACTGCCATTAACTCTGGTGGTTAGCATACATCATAATTGTTTGTTCTTAACTGGAACACTGTGCATCAAATAGGAAGGTTGGTTATATCGTACAGTTAGTTTTCCAAAGGAGTCTCTATGTGCCTATATTGCAGTCAGCAGTGCAGACCAGAGCTGGATGAAGCTTAGAGCACCTGGACCAGGGACTGAAAGTCGTTTAGTTCTGCTGACCTGCAGTAGCACACCCAGCTTTCCATCCTGCTTCTGACATAATTTTCAAACTAGGGCTGCACAAGGAGAAAAAAAAAAACAATGCCCAAACTCTCCTGTTTTATGGAAACGCACCACCAGAAAAGCAAATTGTGAGGAGACGATTCAGTTTTGATTTGCCTCAACAATGGTTGTCAGAGGCATGTGCGTGACATGTGCCACGTCCAGGAAGCAGCCAGAAGATGGAGGAAAGCCTTGTCTGGGAGACTTTGCCTGGCAACCAGTTCATGTCCACACGGGACAGGCAGTCAGCAGGGGAACAGCGAAGACACTGCACCCCAGAGACACTCTAATCAGATGGAAAAAGGTCTGCAATGGACTGCACTGGGACATTGGACTGGGCCAATGCTCTCCTGCCAGCAGGCGGACTTCGGGAGGGTCTAGGGGCATAAAAAGTAACTGTGTCACAAGCCCACGGCTTTTAGAACTTGCTTTTTGAGCGTGGGCTTTTGGCTTGGGCCTTTTTTGAGACTGTGCTTTTGCTTTTGAGGCTTGGTGATTCGAGGGGCTTTTTGAGACTTGCTTTTCGAAACTTGGTTTGGAGTCGGGGCTTTTTGAGTCTCACGCTTTTTGCCCTGGCCCCAGCCTGCCTTTTGGCTCTCCTGCCCTCGCTGGCGCTTGCTCACCCTCACGTCTGTCCTGCCTCCCTGTGTCCCTGCCTGAGCCACCTGCACCCAGCCCTGCGTGCCTCCGAGCCAGCCCTCCACTGAGACCCTCGCCGGGACCCTGCCCAGGCTCCGGCTGTCCTGCCCGAGCGCCCGTCCCCGGGCAGGCAGCGTGCACAGCCCCGCTCCGTGACATCGACAGCATGCCCCGACCTCCCGTGGGAGTTACCACTCTGTCTCCCCTCTCTCCTTCTCTCCCAGCCCCCTATTCCTTTTCCATACGCCTTCCTTCTTTCCTGTCTTTTCCAGCCCTCTTGAGTAGGGAAACTCCTTTTTATTTTGGTTTTTTTCATCACCAATAAACAGTTCTCAGATACAACGTTTGTCTCGTTTGGCCTCATTTCGTTCCTGACCATCCATTTTCAAATGAACTCCTCACAGTTTCCCTCAGTGGAACGCGACATAAGTGAGAACTGAAACAGAAACTTGCCCAGGGAATGACTTGTCACGTTTTGAAAAGCTGATTACAAAGGAAAAGTTCTCTCTTCAGGAAGCCAAAATATTGCAAAACAATTCCGTTTGTTACGCAAATAGTAAAACCAAAACAATTATTTTAAAATACCTACAACAGAAGAACAGAAACATAGAAATAAAGGGCCAGAGGGATGATCTTACTTAAGTTCCCTGCAAAACGAAAGTGACCACATGTGTGAGATGTTTGTTCAGAAATTCCAAGGGCTGTTTCGCTGTGCACACCCACACCAGCTGCTCACCAATGCTGCAAAATGTAGTGCAGTTCCAGCTGCTCTGCAAGCAAACCAAACACCTCTGACACGACAGAAACAAAATCAATATTACAGTGTGGTACCAGAAGAACACAGGAATAGTTAAAGACAGCTCCAGTATACAGGACTGCTGCAATATGAAATAAACTATTTTCAAAGTTATTCTGCAGGGTGCCAGTTCTTGAAAAGATGTGGCTGAGAAATGAAGTGCAGTACAAAGAGTCTGAAATGTTTTTGCACAGATAGCATGACAAGCACAATAAAGTGTGAGAGAGCTCAGGCTTATTTCCTGTATGGAGGAGAGAAAAGGAAAACAATACCAACAAATTCATGAGAAGAATAAAAGAGTATTGGGAAAAGCCTTGGAAATACACAGTTTTTTTAAGGGAAGATACAACCTCAAAACTCACATCTCTCTCTTACTATTTGTCAATACTTTGATTCTGGACTTCAAAGGAAAGCTTACATTCCTGCTATCCCACTGCTAGCAAGAGCAAAAATACCCACCATGTGTATCTAGCCTCTAGTGCAGAGCTGCGGTTGAGAATTATGAGGGATGTGGGAACAATCACAAAACAACACACAGTCAGTGTTTTCTGAATAGCTTTTCAGTGGTTTTAGTTTAAATTCCCTTCAAAACTGAAAGCAAGATTTTTAAAGCTTTTGGAGTGCTAGAGAGCCCTTTCCCATCACTTTGCACAGTGGTCTCTCACTCCCCCAATACACCAGCAACTATGAAAAAGGGCCATTTATTTTCTACCCAGTGGGGAATTGGCAAAAAATGCCTGTGATCAAAGGGATGCTGGAAAAATAGGTCCTGAACAAATACAGGAGAGGAGTAAGTGACAAAAAGCAGCGGCAGGAGGAAGCCAAAGGCACAGACCTCGGAGAGACAGCACTGAGCATCCCACACCACAGGAGCATGCAGGACAGAGGTCACTGACCCTGCCTCCCATACATCTTCCCAGTGATGTCCATATGACTGGCTGCCTGTAGGACAGGATAGATCTGCCTGTATGTGTGTCATTGGGATATGAACAAGAAACTGATTAAACAGAAGACTCCAGTTTCGTTTCCTGCATATTTATCCTACAGTCAGTAATGGGATTAATACATTCTCCAGATTATCAGTACATGAAGATTTCTGTTTCTTGGTCTTTTCCTAGTCCTTCCTTAAAACTACACGAAGATCCCTCTCCAGACTTATTTCTGGGAACGTTTTATGATACTCCTCAAATCAGTGAGGCCCCTGGCATGCCACTCTCCATCCCTGCTGGGGCTGGCTGTGCCCTGGCACCTGGCTCTGCTCGCTGGGGACCACGGCTGTCACTGCAGCTCATGGGAAGGATGGCTGCGGTCTGGGCTATCTCAAAGGGTCTTGAGATTCACGGTCTGTCTCTAACATATGAGGACAGCACTTATTCCTTTACTTTGAGGGTGCGGGGGGGCAACTAATTTCATACCAGATAGCGTCCCCTCATTTGTCCGAGAAGGAATATTGATCACTAAACTCAGTATTTTTAAACCTCCCAATCACGTCTCGTCAAGACTTAAATTCCTTTAAACTTGTTTAAACTTCAAACCACCACGCTGGGCAGCGGGGGGTGTTTTTGGGGCTGGGGGCGGCAGGCAGAGGCTGCCCGGCCGTTCGGGGGGCACAGGGGCGCTGCGGGCTGTCCTTGCGTGTCCCCGCGGGCAGGGGGCAGCCGGTGTCCGCGCTGTCCCACGCCCGTCCCCTCCTGCCGTCCCCAGGCGCGCCCTGGGCCGGCTCAGCGAGGACAGGGCGCCTGAGAGAGCATCCCCCCCGCCGCCTCCCCGGCTCCTTCCCGGCTGTCAGGATCTCGGGGATGAATTACTCCCACGGGAAACGAGCTCGCACACGAAGCGAGCCGCAGACGGGCTTGACGAGGGCAGGAAGCCCTTCTCTGGCAGGGCGGATCCTGTCAGTGAGCTGAGACAGTGCCAGCTCTGATTTTGCATGGGATCCCTCAAGTCATGTTCCACAAGACTTAATTTGACACCTACAATGTCATAAAAACGCTGTGTGACAGCTTTTGTGACACTCCTCGGGTCTGAGGATGAGCACAGCCTGACTCCCTTCAACCAGCCCTAGGATCAGGGGGCTCAAGGAAGTCCCACGCTGCAATGCCAAACTCCACTGCAGCACAGCAGATCACTTGGCATCACTAGTTTTAAATTCAATACCACATGGAAAAACGGTGTCATAACACATCCAGGCTGCAAACTGAGCTCTCTGAAATCTGGAACTGGCACCGTGACTGAAGTACGTGCTGCAGTACCTGTGCCAACATGAATGTGCATTGCCTTAATAAATATTCACAAGTAAATCAAATCAGTCGAGACTTAGATGTTCTCTTTGATTCTTACAGAACTGCTGAAACACAATCAAAGGCAGGTGTTAGCAGTGCCTGTGAAAGCCTAGGAAAGACAGGACGGCTGTCCTAAAGTTTGGCCCTCTGAAGGGTAGTCTTTGTATCACCATAATCAAGTGAAAAAGCAACTGGTGAAGCTGAGGGAGGAGAAGGAGTGGGTGGTAACAGTTTAGAGGCTTTCTGGAGGAACTGGCTTATGAATAATACCCCTAATTACTGCAACATGCTCTTGTAAATGGTCTTGTCTTCTTTCTTTTCCAGGCTCATGAGTTAGCCTATCATTTTAAATAACATAACATATATATTAAATGCAGTCTTGACTTCTGTTCTAGCTACAGAAATGTTTGGAATAACCACCTCAGGAAATTTGTAGCCAAGACTTTTTTTAATCTTACAAAATCGATGGCTGTTGCTTCCATCAGAAAAACTGGAACAACTATGAGTGCTTGAAAATGTGTAATCCTGAACCAGGAGACATCAGACAGAGGTTGCAAAGTACTCCATATATTGTGCTTTTTTTGTTAGGTCTATTTATGCATCTTTGGGAAACAGCAAATCAGCAAGGACATGTGCAAGGTACACAGCTCCTTTACTGAGATGCCTTTCCTGAGAAAGCACCTTCTTGTAGGAGCTTTATTCAGATCTCCCTGCAGCAGTCAAAAGCCTCTCTCTGACACCAGATACACTGGTATAAGGAACCCACAGAGCTGAGAGCAGTCCATAGAGATGCTGTAAGGAAACCCATGAGCAAGGTTATGCAATGGCACCCAAATCATAATATGGGTTACATGGACAGGTACTCACAGGCAGCCTTTAGGGAGCCCGGGGCAAGCAGTCTGATGAACAGTTACACTAAAAAGTGCTTCCAAGGGTTCCTGAGCTGTGGCCCCACTGCGAGGTCCCTGGGGCCAATGACTGCAGTTCAGTTACCTTTATCAGGCGACCTAGGGAATATACACTGTAGGGAACAGCAACGTGCCTAGAAAACTCGTGAGGTTATATGTCCTCTTATCACTGCTTGCCTTTACAACTGTAAGGCTATCAAACTGCTGTCAGTGCAACTTTTTAAGGTCTCTTTTTATTTGTAAATGAGAACAGATGAGTCAACTAATGAGCTGGAATATGGGAGCTGGAAACAAGATAAAAGATCTGTTCTGTGTAAGTCAACAGTCTATCAGAGACCAGCTCCATCCTCCCTCATCCAAAGACATTTCTACACAATCACAATAAAAGTGCACAGATCTTCCAGGAAATGCCATTTTCAACATCCCCTAAATCATCCAACTGAAAACCAACCATCAACAGAACATGCAAAAACATTTCTCGAAAAGAAATACTGTTCTCCTACTTTTTCTCTCAGCTGTGGATGTATTTCAAAGGAAGATAGTCATATATTGATTTTCTTCCTTAAATGCAGGAAATGGTTCTTCCAAATGTAAGTAATTTGAATTAAATCAATACATTATGTTTGGACAGCAACCAGCTCCAGAAAATTTTAGCAAAGCAAGTGTCAGAAGCTGTAAGTAGTTCAAAACAGGTCTTCAAGTGCAATCCTGCTCTATTTGGTTTCAAGTTAGCTCTTAGGATTGAAGACACAAGCTATTATCAGTAGAAAGCAAGGAAAATTCTTCTTTTCTAGGCAGCATTCCACCTGAGGATCTAATCAGTCATCAGTTTGCACTCACTGCTTAACAAATCTGGGCAGACTTACAGGAAACCTTAGTGCAGAAAAGTTCACAGGGCCATCCATGACAGAGTAAAAAAGCAAAGCAGACTTTTAAAACCTAGAAATACTAGAACAACACTCTTGGAGATAAAAGCATTACTTAAAATGCAATGATGCTTACCTTTTCCGTGTCTTGACACACTATCAAATGCAAAAATGCAAGTTCTTCCTCCTTCTTCCGCTCTAACCCCACACTAATTGGTGCTGGAGATGGCAACACTGACACGAGCTGTAGCAGAACTTGGCTGGAATACCCTTCTCTGCTCTGGAGCAGAAAATTGCAGGCAAGTCCCTGACCTTCCAGAGCATAAATCTTGGCTATTTGAGGACATCTCTTTCCTCATCACCATCATTGAGCCTGTTCCACTATGCGCTCATTGCTGTGTCAGTTTGAGATGGATTCTCTCTGTTCCAGGCTATCCTAAGGGATTAGGTCAGCCACATTTGTTATCTGGTGGGCCACATGTCATGGGAAAGGCAGCCAAGGAGCATCATTTGTGAACCCAACAAACGCACAGTGGCTCAGCACTGAGAACTCACTTGTTGACACTGGCATCTACTGAAACATTAGGTATCTAAGTTTTTCTGTGGAATTAATTCGGGTTAGATTGCAGGAGTTAGCAAGAATAAAAAACATGCTGTGAAGACAGTGCTACACTGTAAATTTTTTTACTTGGTCGTGCTACACTATCCTTTGGGATTTTTCTTTTGTATTGTTCTTTTTTCCTAATAAGGTGTCTGGGACTTTCTTCTTTGAGAACACAGTTCTGTTTATAATATCAAACAGGAAATTAAGTCTTCTAGCTAAGGTGAAACCCAGGAATTTTTCTTGTTGAACAATGGACTCCAGAGAGAGTTCCTATTTAGATAAGAAAGGGCTGGAAATTCCAGCCACCTTAAAATAGATGAACAAAAGTCCTTCTGCTCCAAAGGCTGCTGGTACTTTCTGAGACTCATAAGGTCATTTATGCCAGTCCTTTGCCCTGCCAGTCCTTTGCATTGAGGAAGGGTTAACTAAATGTTTTTGTCCTATCTCAGAGATGGAGACTCCAAAACTCCCCATATTGATATTTCACAACCTCTACTCTTCAAAACTATGTCTTCATATCAAAATGAACTCTTAGTGTATTTCCAGCCCTGCCATACTCACTACAACATGGAGAGGAGATTGTTCCCACCCTTTTAACAGCAGCCTTTTACATATTTGAACATCATTACCATCCTTTTTGCCTCTCCTTTTTTTGGTTTTCTCCTTTAGCTTACACAGCACCAGTTTGTCCAGCCTTTCTTTGAGGGGCATGGCTTGTTCACAATGACAAGCACACAGAAATGAAAGGAACATTGTTTTTCTCCTTTTTTGCATGATGACAGTAGCATGATTAAGCATGCTAATTCAGTTACCCTTGAATTTCCCTATGGTTGTGTAACTCCGAAGCTTACTAATTAGTCTCCAAAGTAAGAGGGTACTTTTAGACATGTACATTTCTGTGTACATTGCAACCCACAATTCAAATCCACAATTCAAGTAGGGACTTCTGACTTTCCTTCACAAGGGAGTAGGTATGCTTAGGGATATACAATGTCTAAGCCAGGATTCTTTTTGAAAATCTTATGCTCAATTATTTTAGTCTAATTCTGCTAAATCTCCTGTATTCATTGCTACCTCTCAAAAGAAGGAGAGATTATGCAGCTAGTGTTTTAGTTCCACAAATACTCGGCAAAAAAGTAACATCTGAAATGAATTTCCTTGGCTTATAACCAGGCACGCTTTGCAAGTGTGAAGGTATTTTACACAGGACCAAGTCTGCTGTCACAACCAGACCTTGGCTGGTTCTGGATCTTTTTTCACATATCCTCTGGGAGAAGTCCCACAGAGTTGGGCTCTGTACAAAAATATTGAGTATTACAATGCTTTGGATTTCATTTCCAGGAGAAACCTTGCTTTCATCAGGATGAAGTCTGTATTCACCTAGTTTAGAGAAATAATCTAAAAGAACTCTGTGTATCTGTTTCCTTTATTCTGCTGTCATGCTAAGGGGCTGTTGAGGAATTTTCTCCTTCCTGCCTCATCCTTACTGTAACAAGGCCACAAATATGCAGTTTATTTCTTTAAATGGATGATTTTCTGTTGCTATGTCAGGTCTTAAATACATTTCTTAACTTTCTACAGGATCATTAAATCACTGGCAATGTTAGGAGTTACTAGTTCAAAATTACAAGAAAAATACTTTAACATTTTATGCTAACCAGGACCTTTAACCCCTGCCCTTTGCCATCACAGCTTTGCTGCTTTACCCATCTTTTCACTGTTTAGTTACAAGATACAGCCAGACCAGTACCAGGAATTGTGACCAGTCAAAAATTAGCTCCTTCCTGGAATTAGTCTTTAAAATTTAATTTCAATGTAACTCTTATGCTCTTTGCGACTGCAGCTCTTTCTGAATCACTGCGATGGCTTTCTGAATCATTACAGTTAATCAGCTCCTTCCCCACTGTTGGGACATTGCAGGCAGCCAGAGAAGGTGCTGACTTTTAAGACATGACCCTTGATGTGCTCCACCTCGGCTGCTGCCCCCACAGGCAGCCAACACACCACGCTCCACCACACATCTTTGCTCTGCAGCAGCAGCACAGCAACGGGAGCTGGAGACATCAACAGTGAATGAGACAGAAGAACAAATGAAATAAATATAAATACCTTTAGATTCCAAATTAAAGCTGTCTCTTGAATATCAGTAGCAATCTGAAATTAAATTAGATAATTGGATATCAATAACACTAAATGCATTAAACCAAGCAAGGCAAATAGACACTTCTGTCCCTAATTCAAAGGCATAACTTTATATATAAATATATAAAGAGTTATGAGAACATATGCAATAATCTAGATGAACAAAACACTGAAGACTACTGAGAAACAGGCATCACGTGCCCTAAATCTCACATATCCATGTGTCCTGCATGCCATTCATTACTGATGGGATTCCTTTCACACCAGGGGTTGACAGCATCTTTGGTGTATATATCACACAACCAAGATCCTACAGATGTATGTATTTTGTTCACTTTATCCATCACTACCCTGAAGAAGACCACTTGTCAGATGACAATGGTGAACCAGTTTATTACCAGTATTACTTTGGATTCCAAATAATTTTGGGAGCTCAAGTCTAGACAGGGATCTAATCATCCATTTGGATCCACATGACTTAGCAGTTTGGAGGGAAGCTCTGTGACCCAAGATGTGCACTGGCTCCTTTGGCACCTTTCCCTACACAAGCAGTCAGACTTGCTGCATTCTCATGGAGTGAGAAGGAAAAGAAAAAGAAATATGGAAAATGTTTAACAGAAAGCCCACTCGAATGCAAATAAAGTAAACAGCATGTGCCACAGCGGCGGATAAATGCTTGGAAGAACACAGTGCTAGAGGGCTGCCAGCGGTCACTTAGCTGAAACTGCTCCAGGATCTGGGACATCAGTCACAATGTTTACCATAAGCCAAAACACAGCTCAGCTCAGCAAACCAGGCAAGCACTGAACACAACCAGCATCTAAAAAGTCGTTCTGAGGCCTCTCACGTTTGTTGCAGTTTGCGATACGGTGGTGTCTGACAGAAGTTCATCTCAGCAGCCTCTCTGCACTCCCACTGACCTGCCAAAGCTCTACCTTTGTAGCAGCATTTTAATATCCACGTTAAAATACACCGAGCACTACTTGCAAATGCACTGTAATTGCAGACATGTAGATATTGCATGTAAAGGACAAAATATGACATCATTTTAGTGGCTGCAGTGGTACAGATGTTCAGAATATAAGCAACAGACATCAAAATTCACTGTCTTCTCCTAAAAATCTGACTTTCTTTTTTCATCTGCGAATCTGTTACTTTTAGTTATGCCAGGCGGCAAAAAGCTACTATCACCTCCAGAATGAAAGCAACAAAGACAGTGGTGCATCATGGATGCAAACACCTCCACTGGTACCACAACACCAACCTAATGCCTGCCTGCCTCCCCCAGGGATTAGCAGCACTGGTGACAGCCAGGCAGACAGACACAGGTTTCTCTGGTATTCAAAACTGCATTATCCTAGGGCAGATATAGGATAGACTGTGGGGAAACAGCCCAAATAAATAGGAAGAACTGTAAACACATGGTAGGAACCCAATCAGCAATCACAGCTGATTGCGTATGGGATGCACACAGGAACCTAAGATGAAGCAGGAAAGGACTTGGGAAGAAACCAATCTGAGAAGAAGAAAGATATGGTAATATGGAGACTATATGGGAAGAAAACCATAGGCAAGTAGGTAAATTATTTCTATTTTAAAAAAGCAGCAGTAAATAAAAGGAAGAAGGTAAGGGATGCTACTGAAGCACAAAAAAACAAGTCTTATGGCTGCCTGTATATTTGTTTGACATTTTTCTGCCTTGACCTGACCAATGTCAATAAGGTGTTTCCCGTACCATTGCTGTAGGTAACACACCTAAACACAGCTAATTTTGGTTATGCAGCTACAGTCAAAGAAAGAGCTTCCTTGTTGGCTAATCAAGCCTAGACCTATTAGAAGAAACTTGGAAATTAATAGATTGAGCTTTCCTTACGTTTAGATGGCTGACATGGCTCATTCATTTCTATAGAATAATTTTTTAATTCCTACCAGCGTAAGTTATACCGGAATTGCAACAGGATGAGGTCTCCTTACCACAGGACTCAGACCAGACCTTCCAGGCAGCTGGTCTGGAAGGCTGCCTGTCACATTGTGCAATGGCTGCAGAAACTTTCAGTTCCATCCATGTGTGGAAAGAATCAAAATAGAGAACTGAAGAAGAGTGGGGTTTTGAGACGTGTAGGAAAAAGCCCAAACCAAGGGCTATGATGTGTTGCTTTATGGTACATCACAGTAAAAGGACTTCCTGTCACCGAATATGCAAGAAGAAAGGAAAAGGAACTGTAATACGTACAGGTTAGATACTTAATGAGATGGTGACCTGAAATAATTCCAGGACCTAAATTTAAATAGAAAGGTGTACTTGGCTTTTGCTTTTATTAACTGGATAAATGCCAATATTCAGTTTTGCCATTTTCAAGTTAAAAAAAATAGAACAATACAGATATTTTACTGTTTTCCAGAAAAGCTAGACTTTCAACAGCTGCAGCCATACCACTTCAAGTGCAAGATAAAGCTATTGCATGACAAACAATGTGACAGCGACTCCACATAAGCTACGTCTGCAAAAATTTGGGTTTCCTCCTTCACTGTTAAATGAAGGTGTCAAAAATAATAGCCAAACTGCATAAATGGCCACATACCTTTCTTCCCATCTATCACCTCCTATTCTTAAACTCTTAAAGCTATCTCTTTTCTTGGGCTGTTCTTTAATTTCTGTCATGGCCTCTAGCATCTCCAGTGTTGAGGACAGAAATACACCAGAATATTTCAACTTTTTTGGTCAGCCTATTTCCATAAGAAGAGTGGATCTGCTGCTATTGCAAAAAAAAATATTGGGTTTGTTGCATGCACACAAACTGGGTGTGCAATGCACAGACTGTCAGTGTGGTGCTCCTTGAAAGCAGTGGAGCTACTGTTGAGGCGTGATGCACCCCCTCAGTGAGGTGTGTGCATGCTTGGGGAGGACACCAGCAAGGAACAGGTTGCCACTGCCACAATATTTTGTGCAAGCTGCTGCCAGCCACCTTCTTCCTCAAGTGTGACCTGGGAGCTCACAGGGACTGAGCCAAAGAATTGTTGTGGCATGAGAAATAGCTTGTACCTGGGAACCTTGAGCTCCTCAGCCCTTCCTGTCTGATATTTGCCTATCCTTTTCTAGCCTGGAAACCACCATGTGCACTCCAGGATGACAGGCAAAGAGACAGTTCCCAGCTTTTTTTTCCATAACCTGCTAATGTGCTCCTAGGGCAAACAGGAAGAAAAACATTGGGTGATTTGCCTGGTCTTGAGGGCATCTGCTTCTCACCTGGCAGAGGTGCATTCTTGCCAAGGATCCTGTTCTGCACACAAACTTTCCATTGATCATGCAAGACTGGCCCTGGAAGAAGAGGAATTTTATCGATCTTTCCTTAAGGTTCTTCATTTTCTCTCCTCTGTCACAGGTACATTCTAGGACAGTGATAGGGACAGAAAACCTGTAGGCTTAGTAGAAGCGTATTTTCTTCCAAACCCCTAGCTCTTCTGTCCTAATTAGCAGAAGGGATCAGAAATCCTGCCTTTCAGGACACATTGCTTCCAGCACTTGATTCCTGACATGGCATCCACCCTTACCGAGAGAAATAGCCCACATTTCAAGCACCTTTGTGAAGAATTTCTAGATATTTCCTTTTCCACTGTGGCAAACCTAGGGTGTGTCTGCTCTCTTCCCTCAGGGAAAGGCAGTGACCCTCTGTGTCTGGAAATTCACTCTGACATACACCACAAAGCATCTCCCAAGAAACACTTCACAAAAAGAGCTTATTCCCAGTACTGTTGTCCAGAGTGGGTTTGCTGGGGAAGAAAAAATAGGCTGTTTTCACAGTGTCATAACTGTTTTGTTTCCTGCCTTCTTAATGCAGTCCTCTTAAGACTGTTTTACTAAGTAGGAACAACAAGGCTAATACCAGTGAGAAGAAACAAAGACAGGATATGTCTGTGAAGCAGCTGAAGTTTATGGCATCAATTGAAACATGGACAGAGAAAGCAGGCTGGGATCAGAGATGGGGAGAAAATGAGTTGAGTGAACAGCAAAAGATGCCTGGTTCTGTCATGTTTCTGTGTCAGTAGCTAACAGAGATGCTGTAGAAATGGATATGCCACTGCAGGAAGGAGAATCAGAGACACCCCTTGACTGGGACAATTCCAGAGTACGTAGACCTCTCTGCCACTCTGGTGAACATCTCCAGGATGCTCTGTGTTCTCATTTTGCCAACAATATGCGGACTGTTCACCCATTAAGAAGCAGCACTAGACATGTTTATTCTGCTTTCATCATTATTTCGTGACAGGGGAGGATAGGGATCTCAGCCCAAGCTCCACCACTGCTCATCTGACCCAACTCATCTTCCTCTTCCTTAAAAGATGCAAGAACAATATTCTGCCTCTGTCCCTTAAAAAAACCAACATCTGGTCAGTCTAACCGGAGCTAGATAAGTCCCTCCATCTTCCCACTCCACCACTTCTCACTTCCCCTCCTGGAACAAGGTTTTATAATTGTCTCTGTTCCACAGTGCTGGTGGTAAAGGCTCTTCCGCCCCCAGATATTCCACTTGATATGACCAAAAAGGAAAAAGAACGTGTCTCACATGCAATCAGTGTACGAAAATCTCATGATTTGTCTCTTCCTCCGAACGTGGTACAGCATAGTGCCTGCAGTTTCCAGGAGTGTTTACATGGAAGTGGCTTGGTTTTGTCTGGCTGCTTACTTCTCATTTGCTTCCTCTGTTTGTCTGTTTTCTCCACTCTAGATTCTCATCCTAAGCAAACATTTTATTGCAGTGGTGGGCAAATCCTTTTCTGACCACTATAAAACCGTGCACATGCTGCAACCCCTTCCTCCCTAGTCTGGGCTCTCTTAAAGTCAGGTGCAAATACAAACATTAACACACTGGCAGAAAGTGTCATCTCGATGTTACAGGAAGTTATTTTTTGGTTTGCTTTTGTTTCTGCTTTGGTTTTTTTTTTTGTTGTTTGGTTGGAGTTTTTTTAACTGACCTTGCATGAGGACATTCAAAATCAGGGAGCAGTTGCTTTACTTCCTCCCATCACGTGCCAAGCAAGACTTCTCATTTCATGTTCTTGCAGGGTGTGCCAGCTCCCTGCCCCAGGACGCTGTGCACCTGGAGATGCCACCAGAGCTCCTGGCACAGCAGGAAGGCGCTGGCACCAGCCTGGCACTGCCACACCTGGACAGCTCTGGCTCAGCGGCTCAGAAAGCAGCTGCCAACAGAACTGATACCATTTCTGAGTCCCTCTGGCTTTCCTTGCCCTCTGGGCTGGCATTGTCCTCCCGCCAGAACCTGGGTAGAACACCTCCCCAAGGTGACAGGCCGGAGCTCTGTGCCTGAAAGCAGAGTTTCTCACCTCACACACCCAGAGGGACTGTGGCTGCCAATGGGGCAGGGGACCTACACCTGTACACAGAACATAGAAGAACAAAACTATTTAGAGATCACTGAAAAAAACCATCAAATTTGGCAACTACAGAAGTAATTATTTATATACAAATTTTAATCTGATATATAGTTTGAGGTCTCAGTGAAATCACTGGTTTTTCCAGCAATCAAGGGCAGAAGTAAGCCCAAAACCAACTCAGTTTTCAAAATTCAAAAGAATCTAAGTTCTCAGCTGGTTAGGTGGGAGAAGGGCTGAATTCAATACATCCACACTGATGCATAAGAAAACTTGCTGCACACATTGCTTTAACCTGTGTGCTGGCACCTATCTAGATCATCAGAATTTAAATATAAAATTTTACTCTGGCTACTGATGAGAACATTGTAGTTCTCAACAACAACTCTCAACAGATCAAACCCAATGATCCCTACAAAAGTTGCAACAAGCAGTCCCTGGAGCTTTGACTTTCACAAAGTAGAGATGTTTTCCTACATCAGAGACTCATGAAAAACTTCTGGTAGCATATTAAAGCCAAAATGTTTTGTTGATTAATGTGGCAATTCATCTTCTGTGCTACTTTTTTTCTCATAAGAGAGAACTCTCTCAAGAATTAAGAACAGTCTCTGAGGGGGGAAAAATCAAACCAAGCAAACAACAAGAAGCCAAAACATAATCCTCATTACAAAGTTAGTCCCATCCAAAACTCAGTGTCTGGTTATTGCTAATAGGAAAACTATTAGAACATTTGGTCATAAGTCAAGGGGTCAGTCAGTCAGCAGAGGTTACTCAGGAACTTTGCCACAGCAAATTAATAGATTCAAATGGAAACATGACTGGAAAGTACAGTTTTTATCTCAAATAAAATCACCTGACCAGGAAGTCTCATCAGAAACAAAAGTATTCTGCACTCTGAAACAGCCAGCCAGGCGAGTCTGATCTTGTGTACACTGAACTCAACGGGAACAATTCCAGTAGGTTCCCTGGAAGTAGATCAAGTCTACCTTGAATAATTATAATTAAAAATAAAGCCTTTTTAATGAAGGATCATTGTTTGAATAAGATGGTTTCAATTTTACTAATTTTCAGAAAACATTCAAAAGCCTGTAGAAAAGAAATTTTATGTCCCCTCATTGAAAAGAAAAAAAATTCCAGTTTGGCATCAGTGAGGATTCCTTTGGCACTGACTGCTTGGAGCATAGCCATAGGGGAGGAAATCCATTTGCACAGGAAACAATACCATGAAATGCCCAGGTTTACTTCTGAACCATAAATCAGTCAGCACTTTCATAAACTCCCAATTTTACTGAGTAACAGCCAAGTGTCCTCCAGCTCCCAGAAGAAATGACTGCGTCCTGCACAGCCCACAGCTCACTGAGCCTGAAGTTTTGTACTGCATCCTGGAGAGGCACAGCCCAGGACTTCACCTTTAGACCTTCCTGAAGCTATTGTGCAGCCAACACCAGTTAAGTGTCTGGAAATGCTCCTGCAGGTAACAGGGTGCCCGTACTTGGCAAGGTCCTTAAACTTGCATACTTTTCTTTTAAAAATTCTGTCTCAGCAAGTTGCTTTGGACATTGCATTCAAATTATAAAAAGAGCCACAAATATTTTTCTTCAAAGATCCCCTTAATGCCATCTAACTTAGCTGGCAACGTCATCAATAATGTTACATAAGAATGATAAAACTGTCTATTTGCCAACAGAAAATTCATTAGACATTAGTTATTGTTCTGACACCAAATGGTGAAACTTCTCATCAATTTCTACTCAGCCTCTCCGAAGAGAATCTGTCTGTGGTCTGGGCAGGTGCTGTTCCTGGTCCATGGAGCTCTCCATGGATCTGTTGTGCATATAAATGCACCTTTACAAGTCAAGGAACTATAGACTGTATGGCAGAGAAACAAACAGATACTAGTAAGTCCCTCAAAAGATTTGTGGAATAAGAAACAATTTCTACATATCACATTGCCTTTTCAATTACTGCCATCAGAATTCTAAAAAGTGTTTAATTTTTACTAATGTCATGCAAATTTAGCAGCACAGAGGATAGGAACCAGTTATGAAGACAAGCCAGCAGAGTCCTATGGAGTCAGAGTTGTCCCAAGGGCTAGGCTAGGGTTATATAAAAGGATTTAGTTTGGCATTTTCCACTTTACCCAAATTAAATCCAGCCAAATACTTGCAACATACTCTTTAATCTCAAAGGAAAACATCAAGAAATAAGGAAGAACAGACATTCAGAGTGACTGCGCTTACACTGCTCCTGAAGGAACTGATCCTGTGGCTGCATTCCCAAGGCAAGGGCTTCTGGGAATGAAGAAATTGCATGAAGCGACCTTTAGATTCTTGATTTCTGGAGAGATATAGAGGGAAAAGTCAGCAGACCCTTCCAACACCAGCCTTGCTCTTCTTTACAGCAACAAAGGTTTAAAGGCTCCTGCTCTCCTGCAGGTGAGAGCTCTGCAGTACTTGGAGGCCTCCCCAGAAGCAGAATGACAGAACACCCTGTGCCATTTGTATGGCTGGGGTACCTGCTCCTGCAGCCCACAGCAGTGACCTACTCAAGGGGTTTATGGCATGGACGCCTGAGCCATTGCCACACAGGCACACAATGGCTCACAAAGGCCACTGTGTGCCTTGGTGGAGGAAAGCTATCCATGGCAGGCTGTGCATGGACTGGAGAATCCCGCAGCACCATTCCCTCGGCTGCACTCTGCCTCCCTTTCCACCACAGGGCAGTAAAACAGTCACGTTCAACCCAAAGTTTCCTGTGATCACACTGACAGGGTGTGGAACTCATCCTTTCACGCTGCTGCCTCCTTTTGCCAATGGATTTACACGCTCTGGCCAAGCTCAAGCAAATATGACAACAGGATACCAGCCACAGAAAAGGTGTTCTCCGGCTTGCAGAAAAACAGATGAGGAGGAGACAGATTTTATAGTGAAGAAAGGGCTACAGTGGGGATGCCACTTAGATTAGACATTGAGGAATCCAGGCACAAGCCGCGACTCCACAAGACCAGCATGCCATTAACTCTGTGCTTGTGCAACCTTTTGTCAGTCATGCCCGCAGGAAAATTCAGTGCTTCAGATACTTAATCTGGGGAAAGTGGGGATGACATCAGTGCAGGAAGTCAGAATCAGTTCTTAAATGCACTGTGTTTTCACACCTGGAGAAACTTGCTGTCCTTAAGACTGTTATGCCACCTTCAGGTTTGCTTGAGGGCAGCCAGAGGCTGGGTAGGAAGCTCTTGGGAAAAGGAAATGAGTGGATAGCTGACAAATGTATTAGCCACTAACATAAATCTGTTTAGACAAAGATTCACAAAATATAACAAAAGTAATTGGCAGAAACTAAAGCTGCTTCTAGAAGTGTTTATTTATGAAGCATAAACACAGAACTTTCTCAAACCTGAACATAATGGAGATCGTTTAATTTTCAAGGCAGTACAAGTTTCTTATGCAAGCAAAAATTGTTCAAGAGTTCTCTATTTTGAACATGACAGCATTAGAGAAAGACATAGAGAAAAACTAATACAAGATTAGAGAAATCTTGGATTGCACTCTATAGAAAATTTCTGTTTGGTAGATTTTGTCTTCCTCTGCATTTTCTGCTCTGCCATTCAATAACCTATCAAACACAAAATCAGTTCTTTTGTGCCTGTGAGGCATTCTATGTGAAGGAGAAATATTAATATAATGATTTAGTAGAAACAGAAAAGCAGTGTGGTTATCCACCACCACCACGTCACAGCCCTTCTAGCCTCTGTAGGAAAATTCATATTTTGATTATGGTTTTGTTACACAAAAACTATGTAACAATACTGCCTTCAAGCAGTGCCAGCTAGCTATTTAATTCTGGCACACTGACCTTCCCCACCATGCCAGACCATGGAATCAAGGAACAGATTTGACTTTAAAAAAAAATAAACCAAAGATGACCATTTCTCTTTTTTCCCCCAGCATTACTTTCCCAGAGCAGACCACTTCCTGAGGCAGCTCACAGGAGAGCTGGGCAAACACTTGGACCAGTGCTCCTGAAAGAGCAGCAACATGCCACAGGTGCCTGGGGTCTGGAGCTGGAGCAAGAACATCTTTGCTGATACGACATTTAGGACTTCCTGCTGTAAATCTGCAGCCTCAGGCTCTGGCTGGGCTAGAGGCAAAACCCAGCTGTGGTCTTCTGTTGCCCAACTGGGCATGCCACAGGCAGATCAAACAAGCTGTAGATCCTTTCTAGAAACATCCCAGCATCTCCAAAAAAGTCCTGCCTGCTTGCAGCAGTGCCCCCAGGATTTATGGTAACACGTGCTGCCCATACAACATGGGGCTACCCTGCACGTATTTCCATCAACCCATTCTTTCTCCCTGGTGCCTTCTGCTCTTCTTTAAACACGGGGTTTTGCCCTATGTTTTTAATTTCAATTTTTTACCTTATTTCTAGTCATTACAACCTGATCTTGCCCTCTGATTTCTTCTTCCACTGTGAATTTATGAGTTACTTGCCTCAGTCCCTCTCCATCCCCTTGTTTTGTGTCTGGCACACTGCGTGACAGCTTCATATCTTATCCTTCTGCTGGATCTAATCCCACACCACGAGCTCCACTTGGGAGCCCAGTGGAGCTGACAAACCTGTGAGCACAGTCAGGATGCCTCGTGGTGGCTGAGGGCCTCAGCGAGATGTAGTGTCACACAGGTGGCTTTGTGTGTGCTCCAAAGGGGGCTGGCAGAGAAGAGCCAAGGTGGGGCTGGGTTGCAGGAGAGCCAGAAGCAGCAGCACGGAGGGGAAGGTGTTTAGCCCACACTCCTGGGAGTTTATCCATGTCCTCAGCAGGACTGTACATCCCGAAGAGCAGGCCCCAGGAAATTTGCAGGTGGTGCTTTCCTGCACTCAGGAGTAGTTTGTCTACTAAGAGAAAGGGAAATGATTTATGGGGGAGAACAGAGAAGGAAGAAGAAATCCCTCATGAAAACAGGACTTGGGAGTCAGAATAACCTCAGCTCCCCAGAAATTCTCAGAGATAATTAAGGGCAGTGTAAGCTTCTACCTGGCTAGTAAAGAGCTCGTCCTTCCCACCTATTTAAACTTCTCATGATTTTCTAGCTTTATAGATGGAAACAACTCACACAGAGCACTGCTGCTCCCACCTCCTACCCTGCTCTGGCCTGAGACTCTGCCTTTTGTGCCTTCTGCCCCTCTGGAGCAGTGCCACATCCTCTGTGACAATTCCCAGCCTGACCTCAGGACACTCTCTGGTCCCAGATGTCATTTCTGCACTAGCTCTGGAGCAGGTCCCAGAGGCACACCTCTCACTGTGCCTTCCCAGCAGCCTTCCCCAGCGCTGCACACATTTCTCCAGCTGCATGCTTCTGGAGCTTGCACTGCTGGTTGGATCACAATTACAGTTTTTTCTAAGAGGTGCAGACACAAGAGAGGCACAGCCCCAGCAATGTCTACTTAGAGCAGATTTTAGCAAGGTATACCAGGACAGCTGGCTTCCTCATTAGCCCTCTGGGGACGCTTTTCCCTGTTCACATCGCCTGGCCCCATCTGCTCTTGTCTTGCCAAGTCCTGTCATGAATGGGTGCTGTACTAAGCAAGTCTGCAAAAGATACTTGTGGAGCCTCCTTTCTCCACTGCATCTGACTCCCCCAGTCCTTGGGTCCCACCATATCAGCCCAACCTGCTCACAGAAGAGGTCCAGGCCAAGGATCACAATGCCTCTATAGTCATGATCAAACCATGCATGTTCCAGAAAAGCAGCATTCCTCACAGACATACTCCATACAGCATCAGCACTGCTCTGGACTGTTCAGTGAGTGCCAACCACCTCACAGGTTGCCCAAGCAGAGAACTGCACCACTTTGAACAAACTAGTAGAATGGAGAGCAAATGGGGAGAAAATGACAAGGTTTTGTTTTCTCATTTCAGGAGTACTGACATCCTCAGATAAAGCTGGATGAGCACTAGTGGCTAATCTAGAGCCACAGAGCCCAGGCACAGAGAATTGACTGGAAGCCACTTTCTTGGACCATGATGTGACTGCCATGAATCAGGACCACACGACAAGTGCCCTGAGGTCTTGCACAAAAGCATCCCATGGGAGCAGTACAGGCAAGACAATGTTGAAGGCTGATGCAGTGCAGTGATAAGCCCACCCCTGGAGCAGTCACCTCTTCACCTCTCCAAGACCTGTACTTATCTCTGCTCTGTGCACTCAACCCCTCCAGCACACGCTGCAGCACAACAGGACCCGTGATCTGGGGGGTCAAAAGCAGGCTGCAAAATATACCTGGTGTCTGATTGTCAGCAGGACTCCATCTGTGATTTTATCCAGTACTGTGACTCTGCAATTTCCGTATTCCATGCTGCCTAACACTGAAGGAAGCTCAAAGACAACTATGTATTTTTCTCTGCACAGAGGCTGCAGAAGTTTAGCCAAGCCAAGGTCCATGCTGCAAGGGTTGCTGCAGCATTCCTTGGTAATTCTTGGTAATTTAGGAGGCTAAAGGAGAATACTACTTTCACAATGACGAGATCCAAGTAATGACTAGCTCTGTCATTGCTTAGAAAAGCTACTTCCCCAGACAGTAAATGATCCAAGAAACAGAAGGCTGAACCAGCAAACTGCTCCAAAATCCCCACAAAGGAACAGACTATGCATCAGAAAATCTGTGATACACCACATCGCTAGCTCATGCCAGCACACAATCATCATTTTCTGATGATCTTACTTACCAGTCAGATCCAACTAGAACCATAGCTTAAACTGTCTCAAAACTTTTCACCACACAGATCTGCCATGGCCATGCTTTGAGTGCTCCCAAGAGCACATCTCACTGATTTCTGGACTTCCATATGGTATGCAGATCCTATCACATCTTCCAGCTACCCTTTCTCAACTTTGGCACGACAATCAACCATTGGTGAGCGGTGAGCGTTCTGTTTATCCCCCCAGGGACTGAGTTGCAGATGAGATCAGACCAGAGTATTTTATGATGGTTAGACCTGCATTAACAGGCAGGAGTTCCAAAAGAGAATGCCTGAGTTTGCCAAGAATACTGTCACAGGCATCAGAACAGTCACTGACCTCCTACTGTGGTATTTCTCCCCTTCAAAGCCATGGAGCCTCAAACACAGGATGTTCCTGCTTGATGCTTTCTCAATCAAGTAGAAGGGCTTGTTCTTCTACCTCAGCCAGTTTTGGAAAGGTATTTGTATTGCCTCAGTTCTCTGATACAACTCAACAAAGCAGCCGGATGGCCAAACCCAGGGTATTTAAGCAATTAATGGGTCAGTACACCTCCTAAGGTTGTCACCAGAGCATTGCCACAGCATTTTTACCCATCCTCTGCCAGGGACCCATTTTGCCAGAGTGTGGTGACTTGTGGTAGTTGCCTCAAAATTAATCTTTCTATATTTTTACATCATTTTTGGGGCAATGAGAGGATCTAGGTAAGGGGAAGTGTTAGTGAAAATGTATTCCACCTACTATGTTTCACTTTGGAATTCAAGTGCCAATTTCACAGAGGTGAACTCTAAATTATTATTTAGCTACTAAGTATGTAAGTGATTTCAATGACAGTATAAGTACTTAAACTCCTCTCTGTGACTCAGTTAAGCTTTTGAAGACAGACCAAAGTTATTATTTTACCAAAAGTAGGAGAATAAGACTACAAAATCATGTGACAGGGGGAACAGTTCATCCTGTTCTTGATGAACAGGAAAGAAAGGCAATGAGAGAAGAGAGTGTCAAATTTATAACTGACTAGTCTTATCAAAGCCAAGAAAGATGGCTTAGGATGTGACACATGGATCTGAAAGAAATACTGTGATTGTTAAGTCAAGAACTTAAAAGTTTAGAAATTGCCTGTCAGGCCCATCTGCATGTGGGCAGCAGGAAGGGCTTTCCAGTCCCTGCTGTTCAAGCACGAGCACCAGCACTGAGCTGCACACTGAGGAGTTTCCAGGGTATCCTAGGCCAGCCCTTATCCACAAGGCTTACAGGAGTTCACCACTTAAAGCTAGTGATTGCACTGGAGAAAGGGGGTAGTTGTGACAAGGTCATGTCCCAGCTCATCAGTTCCCTAAACAGAGGGATGAGGAAAGCCTCCCTATTGGATAAAACCTTAAATTCTGAGTCACTTTAAACCAATAATGAAGACTAAAGATAAAATGCAGATAAAATAGCAGTTGTTCATCACAGCCAAGACAGAGAGAAATTTCTAGATTTTACAGAAATTACTGAGGGAAACACAAAGTTCTTGTCCTGATATCCAGATGATTTGTTTTTCAAGTGGGTTTAAAGTATATTGGCCTTGACTGAGACCAGATAAAACCATCCAGTTCAGGATGATGGTTAGTTTGGGATGACTGCCCCCCACAATCTTTAAAACAAGCTGTACCACACTCTGAGTGTGTTTCTTGACATAAGCTCCACACCACACTTTTCACAGACTGGTGGAAAACACACAGGCTCTCTCAGGATGCACTGAGTCACCTTTCAGAGACAGAGAGGCTTAAAGAAGTGGGGGGGGAAAAAAATGTTTTCTCTTCTTCCCACCAACTGCAGCCTTACACTCTTCATGTCACTCCTGCATCTTTTCCCTCCCCACCATCTGGTCTGGCTCTTGACACCTCGCAAACAAATCAAGGGTGGGGAATCATCTCACAGTCCCTTGCCCTCATGAATCAGAAAGTATTGAGCATGTTCTGCTATGAGAGACCTTCAGAAAAATTTGATCTTCTATTTTAAGAAGTAAGTGCTGAGCTACTTGTCAGCAGGCCATATCTGGGACATCTTTCCTTAGAAATGCAACATGTTTGCTACAGATTCAAAGGTCACCACCCTCTGCTGATATTTGAGGCTGATGCACAAGGGCAAGAGACTACCTGAAAGATGGTATTATCAGAATAGTTTTAACATTGCAAACAAAATAATTGTCAATCCCTAATATAAACTTAGCCCTTTTTGTTTTTCTGAGACTTAATCCACTGTCTTTAACTATTCTCAGTTTTATCCTCCTAATCCTACAGAAAGATTGACATTGAATTATTCAAAGCAGATTTTGTGCAGTGACTTTCATGGAGGACTGGCTCAGAATTTTTACTTTTTATGGTTTCTTCCACAACCAAAGCTGCCCTTTGCAGTGTTCAGCACAGTTGGTAAAAGACCGTGTATCCCATGTAAACCTGCAAGGTACAGGATTTTGGATGTCATTTATGACCAGACTCTTGCTCCCCTTAGTTAATAGCATGACATGCATATTTTCAGAGATTTGTGTATATTCCATGGATATATTCTTGCTAAAGAACAATTGGTTTTGGTGTGTGGTCTGCAAAGAAAAACTGTTGGTCTCAGTGAAAATGTAAAAGCTTCATGTCAGACAGCAACTATGAAAGTAAATGGTCAACTACAGAGTCCTGTTTGGCATCAAAGGGTAGAAACACCAATAATTTTCTTAGAAGACATCTGAAGGCATTTCCAGCTTTCAGCAGAGACTGTTTACAGAATTTGAATACAAGGAAGGTCAAACACACTACACTTGACACTGCTGAGAACTTGGCATGTTTTTGAGGAAAACCAAGAAAGGTCACTTAGAATAAAGCAACTGAAAAATTTGCATTTCTTTACTACATTGGTAATAACTGAGGTTTCAGAAACAGTCACAAAAGAGCACGGGGAATTTCCCAAGGTTTCAGGATTTGTTGCTTATCTATGTTCCTGTTCACATTTAAAAGCAAATACACATTTTGTAACAGAAGGGAGACAACTATGTTACGTATCATTAGCCAGCAGTTAATTTCTAGCTGAATATGAGATTATAAATGCAGAGACAAGCACAAGAAACCTCTAAAATCCAGCCAGTAGAGAAAGTAGCTTAAATTCACGGGAGACCATTGCTTCAATCTTTCCAAGTTACATCCAATCTGTTTGCTGAGATCACGTCAGCACTCATGTAACACTGTTGGGCCATCTTCCAACCCACTTGAGCTTTCCTTATCTGAAATGCTAACTTTCCTTGTTTACTAATAATTCAATTCATAGTATATACATGCTTTCCTTCCACACAGAGGCACAGAATGAGCAGTTCACCGGGAACTGAACTGAAAGTACGCAGAGGAGGGGAGGTAAACACGTGAACACAGTGGGGAGCGGGGCTTCACAGGTTCACAGTGAAAGTTAGCAGTGAGCTGCTGCCAGGGCAGAAAGATGCCCCACACAGCATTTGACAGATCTGTGCCACTGGCCTCCACCAGCCTCATGCTCCTGGGTTTTTCCAAGGACTGCACAGAATTGAGCAACAGGAGAACTTTGTTAATATGTATCTGCTAACCAGCACTCCCTGTTTTAGGGCAGAATCACCAATCCACATGGATCTTAATGGATGTCTCTGAACTGCTCTTTCTGATGATGATGACTGAAAACTCACCAGAGAATCATCTTCTAGACTTTCATGATCCTTAATTCTCATATGTCTCCCTAACACATTACATTTCTTCAATGTCTAACAAAACCTTCCTTTATTGCAGCTGAAACTCACTATTTCTATCCTACTTACAGTAGGTATAGAGAAAAAAAAGCTACTGCTTCCACCTTTGAAGCATCTCTCTATGCATCTGAAGACCAGTATGTTTCCCTTTAGCCTTCCTTTTCGACTAAGGAACTCAAGTGCCAATTTTTTTTCCATCTTTCCTCATAGATCATGTATCCTAAAAGACTCCTTGTTGCTACTGCTGTTCTCTGAACTGCCTACAATCTGTCTGCATCCTTCTAAAGCCGTATTACTACCACTAGACATGGAGCTGCAGCTAATATTTTGCTAATGTCAAGTGGAAAACCTTGATGTTCCCTGCAACCTAGGCTTTGTTTGTATGGTCCAGGATTTCTCATTTGCAGAATAGCAGTATTGTTGATGCCTTTTCATGTTTTCACCCACTCAATCTTTTTTTCTGCCACTTAAACTCTGGTTCCCCACAAAAATTTGTGACAAACTGCTTGATTTGTTTAAAAACACATACTATTTTTGTTCATTTCTTCAATTTGTCAAGATCATTTTGAATTCTAGTGTCCTTCAATTTACTGAAAATATTTTCAGACACAAGACATGTTCATGAAGCATCTGATTCTTCCATTTTATTCATCCTGATTTATCTACATGGCATTTCCCCGATTTGTTTATCTGAACAGCACCAAAGCCTTAGTAAAATCACAATCATCTGAAACCTACTTCTTCCTCCATTCTCACAAGGTCAGTTAGATGGAGACTAAGAAGAGAAATAGACTGATCTGTTTAGAAATCCTTTCCTAGTTTATTATGAGGTGAATTTAAACTAAGCTGATGAGTCTTAGCCTTCAGTTCTTCTACTTCTCTACTGATACAGAGAAAGTACAAAAAGAGCATCTGAGCAATAGACACGAGTGTACATTCAGCTCAGCTCAGCAGAATCCTGCAGGTGAAGTCACTGAAGTCAGCAGTATGCAAGGAGATAACAGTTAAAAATTATTATGGAATTAGATACAGTACCACTATGATCAGTTCACTGCAGTAACACAGGATCTTCCGGAAGGTCACACACTTTTGCAGCTTCCTACTGTTATGAAAAAGGAATATTTTCATCCTCTAGATCTCATGAAATGATTGAAGTTAGTCAGCCAAAAGATCAGTTAACATATTGATAGAATCAGTAAAGTTGGAGGAGACCTACTCTAACCCCCTGCTCAGGGCAGTCAGCTTTGAAGTCAGATCAAGCTACTCAAGGCCTTGTCCACCCAAGTTCTGAAAATCTGTGGTTCATATTATTATTCCAGAAGTTATCCACTGTGAAAGCCTCTCTTGGGGAGTGCTGCTTCAGTTTGTCTTGTTGTTTGGCTTTAGCACACACACTGCCTGTGCTCCAGCCTTGGTCCTCTCACATTAGATGTGGCCAAAGGCAATGATGCAAGGCACCACTGTGTATCATGTACTTCTTCAATTTTTATTAAATAGGCATTGCTAAAGAAGTGCTGCCAGCATACATTACATGAACTGAAATGGTTAAGTAGCAACTAATTAACATGAAGAACTTATTTTTCCTCCCATAGTATCTTTGTGCTTACAGAATCACCTATAAAAACCTTCCAAAATGTATCAGAACTACAGCTTTCACCCATATTTATGGTACTACTTAATGTAGAAAGAAACCTTCCAGGGACTAATCTAGAACAAGGAAGTGGGATTTGGCATCAGCAAGCTATTTGAGGCGATTCACAATTTTTCATAATGAAAAAGGAGAACTTGTCTGTGAAATTACCACTTTGCATGGAGCTATGCAAATTGCCCTTGGGGCAGGGGTAAGGTCTGGAACACCTCAGTGGTGGAATGGAAAGTGTGAATGCCTCCAAATGCTGACACACAGAACATGTAGGAGTGCAAAACTATTATATTTCACAGAGTGAAAGTCCACAGGCGTACTCCAGTTTCAACCACCTGACATTATCTAGTAGAAACAAGCCAACTACAGGTAGATCTTCCACTCGTGGCACTGCTGGAGGGAAGCGTGAGTAGATAATAATTCTCATTTCCAAATGTCCATTCATCTATTCAGCTTCAAGGAACAGGAATCCCTTATAAATCAAGATGAATGCTCCCACGTTCTTTCCTATGTGTTAGGGCACGCAGGTTGGCATAAGGCTTAGGGCTCTTGGATTTAATTTATTTAAACTATTTCTTCTCTGGAAAACTTACAGCTTTTATGTACATGTTTAATGGAAAAAAAAATCATGAATTGACACATACTTATCTAATCTCAACACTACTTTCAGCCAACTTGTTTTATGCACTACAGATTTATAGCAAAAAAGAAGCCCTTCAAATAAAATTAAAATAAAAAAAGAAGAAACTTTCAAAAGAAATGTTAACTTTTCAAAGTTATGATTTTAATTTTGACTCCTCTGAGAAACAATCCTATTCTTAATATATTTCTTACCTGTTTGATACTGTTACCACTTTACATGTTGAAAAACAAAGACCCTGAAAATAAACAGGTGACCTGTCACAAAGTAGATAATCTGGTGACAGTGTTTCCTGGGAGAAAAAGAAGAGTTACAGCTTGCTTCAGCTTGTCCAGTTCCCACTTGCAGTCATGCTAATTTTACTTCTTATATCAAAAAAGCAATTTGTTCTCACCACTGAACATTCCTGCCATTACTGAAACCAAAAACACATCTATGAGATGCAATGGCACATCCAGCTAAGCTTACCATGGCCCAGCCTCCTCTAATGACTAAAATGAACTGGCTGATCTTACTTCCATCCACCCATGTCTGCTTCTTGGATAAAACCTGTAAGGATTTTGCATTTTAGCTACAAAAGTTGAGAGAGGAAGAATAGAGGAAGACCTAAAGGCTTAATGTTAGACAAAATCTGATACCTGAGAAGTGGTTTGAGCTCCTGAAAGCAGGTGTCAAAGGCACTGATAGTGAAAACTCCAACGAAGGAAATGCTAGATTGCTAATACCTAACATGAGGAAACATCTCATTAATAACCTTATGAGAATAAACATTTATCTGGACTACAAAAGGTAACTCTCATCTGTGTATTCCACTTACTCGGCTCTCACCAAGAAAGGAAACCTTTAGTAGTTTAACAAAGGCATGAAAACTGAGAGGGACAACTTAATGATTCATTGAAAATGTTGAAATCCCAGAGAGAAGGGCATGTCCCTAGAGGAAACATCTGGACAGATCAAGGGCTGTTTACCTTGTTTGGTTCTGGGAAACATAATCTTTCAAGCTTATCTTTTTCCCATAAGTACATGAAACCCTTAGTGGAAGGCTAATTTTCACAAGAAGTACAGGATTAGTTGTCTTTGGTAAAGAAAATAAATATACGTATTACATTAAGTGAGTGACATGAAGAATTTGTCAGAGATAAACATACTTTTGAGAAATTTTTCATCATCAGAATTAGTTAATCTTAAAATCAAAGGGTGTTGGGTTTCGTACAGTGAAAATTGGAACCAAATTAATCTCATTTTCTAAATCTCAGTACTTGCCAAATTGCTGTGTCTCGGCTCACACTCGGTAATATCTGATAAGTGATGGAAAAAGCAGCTGGGAGCAGGCTGAATCTTTCAAGTCCATAAATGAAGCAAACACATACAAATTTCTCTGACATCATAGAATTTGCTTCCTAAATGGAATTGAATTTGGCCTTGACTTACAGCTGCCCCAAATGTTTATGCTAGGCTGATCACTCTGCAAGTACTTTCTGGGATTAGATCCCACTTGTTTTACTATTTCTCACAAAAGAATCCTAACATTTTGGTTATCCCTGCTGACACAGAGCACCACAAGGTGTCCACTGCTGTCAGTGAAATTGATTGGCACACCAGGATAGCACACTTTCACACAGTTTCACTTTTCTGCTCATATCAATGAGTATCACTATAGAAAAAAAACCTTATTCTTACTCTCAACTTGCTTAATAAAAGGCACCATGGATTTTCAGCACGCTGTGATGAACAACTGACAATTTTCAGATGTCCCTGCAAGATGATACCAATGTAGATAGCAATTAGTTTCTTAAAACACTTCCCTGGGTCTCCTTTCTTACCTTTGACTTTACCTGTAACTGGCTTGAGAGGGAGCATAACCACTCAAAAGACCACTTCAAACCTGAAACCGGTCATCTCTACAGTGTGCACAGGAGAGGCACGCATCCAAATGAGTAGGAGGAAGTTTGGAAATGAAGCAACTGTTCTAATAAGTTGGAAAATATGTGTTATCCAACTTCATAACAGAAGAACAAAAATTCTGAAAAAGCTGCTTTGAAACACACAGTTGGAGTTCATACATGGACTTGGCTGCAACTTCCTCAAGTACTTGCTGTGCTCTGAGGAAAGCAGAAATAGGAACTTCTATGGTATTTAATAAGTTGAAATGTTTAGTCACAACATAGGTAATTGTTTCATGCAGTAATTGGTCAAAAATACTATGTTCATTTACAATCCATATACTTAATAATTTAAATAAAGGCATCCACTTTGTCAGTAAACATTGCCTTTATGGGCAAATGCAGTAAAGTTTAGCTTCTCATGTGATTACATAACAGTGTTCACCGAGATGAATTGCTGTTACTGGCTTGCCTGAAACCACTAAAATAATTTATCTTGTCTAACTTAAAAATCACATATTAGTCTTGAATGCACACATTGTTCTTGCAATGACACTAACACCAGGGAATCAACATAAAGAAAATGAGCCCTGCAGGGACCACAGGAAAATGAATACAAGATTCTGCATAAGTTTCTTAATCAGACAACAGGAGAGACTGGCACAACGCATTTCTGAGAAAAAGTGGCACTCTGCATCAACATTTTGACGCAAGGAAAACAAATAGAAGAATGTTGCTAAACCACACCTGAGACCATGAGCATAAATCCAACACTATAGGTCTTTGATATGGGCAAGTAGAGGCAGTAGACCTCTGACAAAGTGTGCCTTTGTGATCATACCTAGAATGTCACCAGGAGTTCAAATAAAGGCATCTGCAACTGAGAGGCTCTTCAATGGAATACTTTTGATGTTGCTAAGTAGGAAAAAATGGAACACAATGAAAATTTAAGAATAAACGTCTGCTGTCAGTACTTGCACTTTTAGTTTTCCTCAAGACTTACTCTTGCCTATTCTGATAGCCACTGCTGCAGTCTGCAGAGTCCTTGTGTCCAGGAGGTAACTTAATTTAAGGGTAAGGGAGGTTCTACAAGAGGCAATACACATGAATAATATTTTCACTAACATGAACTACTTGAACACAATGTCTTCAGGAAGAAATTCTTAATAAAACAGTGATAGTGATAGCAGTGACACATTCATCACTAGAAAAATTGCAAAACTATGCAGTAGTTTACTATCCAGGGGGATCTGGTAATAAACTGTTCTCTGCAGAGTTTTATTGAGATTATTTTTAAGTAAATTGCTACTCCAGAAATAAGAGGGAAAAAACCTTGCTGCCCTCACTACAACTTGCCTTTTCTTGCAAAGGAATATAATAGCAAAACATTGTTCACCCTTTATTTCATAGACACAATTTGAATAGCCTTCTGAATAGCTCCCAAAATAAAAAACCTTTGTGCCAGTAGGGTATTGAATATGTCTGTTATACTTCTCTCAGAGCCAAGAATAAAAATATTTAAAATGCAGGATCCAATCTGTGTGACAAAGTGCCAAACATAGCCATAGTAAATCAATAGTAGTGTCCTGCCTTTTATCCCCTGCCTAATATTCTCAAAATCAAGCTCATTGGGGTTACTTTAACATGTTAATGAAAACAGAAAGGTCTACCATGACATTTAACTCATGTTTTTTTTCCCTCTGGAAGGAGAAGTAACTCTCATCTTCCAACCCACCCAGTTTGCACTGCACAATTCTCAGAAGTCAAAGGCCAGCATGAGGTCCCAAAGCCTTTTTGTCCATCACTGCAAAGTCCAAACAAGGCAGGAGTTAGCTGAAAAGCAACAGGCACCATGCCCACCAAGATGACAAGGCAAAACTGGCACCCAGCTGCAGAAGTGCTTCTTCATATTTTTAGGGTTAAGTGATGCTGGAAAACTTAATCCATGCCTGGGTTGAACTAAAGTGCTTTTTCCTGTGTGCGAACAGAGAAAAGCACCTAAACAGTCAGATTGCTGACTAGCTGCTAATTGACCACTGACTGAGGCTAATTGCTGTAGTTTCCATTGCCCATGGTGGAATGGGTTTAAAACAGCCCAAACTAGTGCCTGTCCTCTCACATGTTCCTCCCAGCTGGCTCCCAGAATGGAAAGGCCAAAGGAGGGGGCAAGAGATGTACCAGAAAGATTAAATGCTTGAACAATCCACAAAGCAGTTAAAAAGCTCTGGCCTTACAATTCTCTCTAATGCTTAAAAAAACCTAAACCCAAACCCAACCAAAAACAAGACCCAACCCTTGACATAAACAATTATTTTCTCTGAATAGTTGCTGTGTTGAGGTGAAGCTGAAAAACAAGCTCCCATTGAAGTCAATGAGAATTTTAACACCTGAGTCCTGCTGGAAAAGAACATTACCCAAAGAATTTTTCGGCAGTGGCCTTCTCAACACGATTTTAAAGGTTGTTTTTGTGGCATATCTCTTGATGAACTAAATTTCAGAAGTCTCAAGAAATTAATGAAACTGTTTGCTCAGGTCAGCCATGGTGCTTCTACAAGAGCAGGCAACCTAATTCACGGCTTTAACCGTCAGAAGGACCTTGGAGGCTGAGTCCTTGTTTATTTTCTGAAGAAAGACCCAAGTTCTGTTTGCAGGCAACTGAAACAAGATATACACATTCCTCACTGTTCATGGATTCCTTGGAAGCAGAGCTTTCCACAAAAATCTGTTTAGCTCTAGAAATACTCTCTTCTGTGAAGGAGATGTTCACCTATCACTAGTGACACATGTTTTGATACAGTAAATTAAATATTTTCCAACTCTTTCTGGAAAGCAAGTCAGATCCATAGTTAGGATGGACACCTCTCTATCAAGGACATGCTCAGGCATAAGTTGTACAGACCTCTGCTGGTCTGGCAGCACACAGCAAAGTTCACATCCTTTTCTTCCAAAAGGCATATTTTCGGTCTCTCACAGATTGAAAGAAACATGCTTCTCCTCCGTTTGTTACTAGCCTTCTAAACAATCAGATAATGACTTAGATGTATGCAGAGATTCAGATATTTAACAAGAAAGAAAGGTTGTACTCAAAATATCGAGAAGGCCAGTTGAGGCCTACAGATGACTATGTGCTCATCATTTGAGTGAACACAGCTCTGACAATACATTCTCAAAATACACCTTCTTCAGCTTTTGGTGTGGTTTTTTTACAGCTCTACTGCCTGCACTTGACTGAGCAAACTTTTGTGACAATCTGTCTCTGCTCAGGACAGAAGGCCATGTTATTCAAAGACATTATGTTAAATAAGGGATTGAAACTATTTGTACAGAAAGAGATTTACAGTCTGGGTTTCTTTGAATTAGAGCTGGTTTCAATATGACCAGCAATGTGCAAGGTCAGCTTTATCAGAAACTTGTCAGCAGTCCATATCTCAAGTCTGAAACAAAGCTGGAGTTAACTATCCCATTTCTTCCAAAGCTAAAATCCTCTGCTTGTTTCCTCTTGTCCTTAGACAAACAAGAGGTCATAATGTTTATACTTATGAATCTCACAGAAAGAAGATGATTCATATTCATGTCATCTTGTGCTTTTCTCTGTAAGGGAAGGGATCCAGGACTTGAACCCAACATTCAGCCGTTTTGATCCCTGACCACTTGAGATGCTTGTTTTTATTTGGGCCATGGAGATCATTGGGCCAACCTGACCTCCTGTATGTCACAATCCATATATTTCATTCAGCTTGGTGCTGACCAAGAGCATCAGCTTTCTAAGACAACCATTAAAATAGGTGCAGAGAACAGGAGAACTCATTTGTGGTCACTGCTGCTTGAAAAGGTGGTGGCACCAGGCAGCAGTAGGGGGGAGACAGGCCTGTGAGTGATGGTGGCAGCAAGGGGCTCTCAAGGCAGGAAAGGAGACAAAGGGAAAGCAGAAAAAAAAAAAAAGATAACACTGTCTTCATCCAAAACTGACTCTACTTTTATCTCAGTCTCAGAACCCCCTTACTTCCTTTTATCTCATCCCAAACTCTGCTTTGCTGCCTTCCTTTTCTTTTTCCTGTTCTGTTGAACCTCTTTTTGCTACTGCTAAAAAAATAAATTTGAAAACCTCCAACTTTGTCAGCATAGGAACATGCAAATTGATCTTCCCATCTAAGAAGATTTTGGCTGTCTCTGTCAGCCAGGAGTTTCCCAGCATATAAAGAACTGATTAGTGTGAGATTTGAAAGTAACACTCATAACTACATTTTCAAAACACATCTAAAAATACTAACACAAGTTATTATTATGTTTCCACAGCAGAAAAATTCCCTGATTTCCCATAATTATAGCTAAGCCTCATGAACAGAGGGTATAATCAGAATAATAAAACTGTTTGTTGAAGCATTCTCTTGGGAGGACTAAAATTTCAGTTTTAAGCAAGCTTGTTCTTTCTGAAAATTGAAAGCATCAAATCTTTTAACAGCAATATGGCATAAAAATAAATTTGACATAGTAACATTAAGTCAGTTTCATTCTAGAAGGTAGCATTTTCTAGAATGCAGAAAGAAGAGACATTGCTGCTAAGCCTGTTAATGTCAGCAAAGGCTGATGCAAACTCTCCAACTGAAAGAAATCCATCGATAGGAGGCTCCTCTCTCACCTGTGCAGAAATGAATTTGTGCTTTAATTTATAAAACGGAAAAAGGTGTATTTTGCAAATATGTTTTGTAACCCTGCTCATGCCCTCTCATATATAATGAATCCCCTGGACTTATTTTTGAAAGGAACAAATTATATATGGCAAGAATGGATTTTAAATTAGACATAGATTCTACTGCATTATACCTAGCCAGGCTGGTTCTCACCTTAAGTCAAATTGCTTCAAATTATTCCTGAAAATCCTCAAAACGAGAGAAAAATCCCTTGGAACCCCACTTCAGCATCAGAAATGCTACTCTTCCAATGTGGAAGTAAAACTATCTACTAGATGTTCCTCCAAGAGCCTTAGCTATAGAGATTACAATGATAAATCTCATCATATCTGGTGAGTTGCACAACTTGGGAAACTTCCTTGTTCCATAGGAGTTACACCAGTTTCCACACACTGACAGCCTCTTCCTTCCCTCCCACACAGGCAGACATTCACTAGATTAGCCTGCCATTTTCATAGCTCTCTCTACATGAGAAAATACATTCCTACTCCCATATCCCACAAATATGCAGAGGCTTTTTGTGTTGGTGAAATCGTGATGCCCAAGAAACGTCAGAGCTGACAGGAAACAAGCATGATAGTAAGAAGTATCTAAAGCTTAAAATGTTCTTTTTTTAAGAAAAAGACCCTGCGCTTTTAAATCCACAGAATAAATGAGTTATGGACATCAAGAAAATTCTGTCCAGCTGCACAAGCTGAGGCAGCTCAATACTCAAGAGTTAACTTCAGCTGTAGGGTTGATGTTCATGAAGCAGATTGGTTTGATTGGCATTTAGACATCACTCATAGTTCTCTTATAGGTCATCTGGATCCTCCAGAAACTCTCAGACATCTAAGGACTTTGAAAGCTCAAATGGAAAGAGAGTCACATTAGGTGCACTCAGCTAAAAAGGAACGATCAGCTGTCATCCCAACCAAATCCACCAGGGTAACAGATCCTCCCAGCCCCTACCCTTATGCCTGGTGCAGCCATCTCCAAGTATCTGAAATATGGCAGGCAATATGGGCTCTGATTTCTGTCTCTGCAGTCTCTATAGTTTCAAACAGCTAATACTGTTTTCTGGAGTTTGTTTGCTGGAAGGCTATTTCTAAGCCAAAACCCCAACCTAAGCCTTCCTCAGCAGACCCTGAACTCAGCACAATCTCTACTGGCCACAGAAGTTCTCTCACTGCCTTACCATAGACATTTCATGATGAAACAGCAAGGCCCTTTCTAGACTTCATTCTGCAGTTGGCTGATGTACCACGTGATGCTAAAACTACCTTGAATTTTTGGAATCAATGTTTGAGAAAGCAACGAAAGGCGTTTGCATTCGGAGATCACAGTATTCATTTTTTTTCTTCATAGGCATTACAGTAACAATAACAAACTTTGCTCTCCCAGCCCTACTTTCTCAAGTGCTGTCCCTGAGCACAGTTTTATATGAACATAGTAGATATTTCGAAATCTCCAAGAAACAAGCATAAGGTATTTGTTCCCAGGTGCTTAGGATCCCACTCTACCTGACAACATCCAGCAGAAAAACATCCTCTCTGGGTGACTTCTTTAACCACCTCTAACCAAAATGCTATTTTACTCATCTCCATAACCAGAGATTAAACACTTTAGTCACTACCAGACCTAGAGAGAATACTTTCTGAAGCAGCCAGTGAGCTCTTTTTCTATAGTTCCCATGAGTAAACCTTGCTCTCCACCTCCAGCCTCAAGCACTAAGCCTAATCCCAAACAAGAGACTATCCCTAGCTCTAACACAGGAATCCCAGCTGCCACTGAATTTAGAGTAAGCCATTTTTCCCACTGTGGCACAAGCTTAAAGCCTTCTGTTGTGTGAGCAAGACAGGCTTGAGGGGCAAGCTGTACCTGCATGAATTGGGCAGAGTCTTCGAGGGTCACATAAGTGACCGCAGCAGATCCAACTTCCGAGAGTGCATTCTGAGAGACAAGAAACAGGACAGGAAAAGGGTTACCTCATACCCTCATACAGTGGTGTCAATGAAAACTTCAGTCCAATGATGTAAGAATGGGTCTTGTTCATGGAAAAAAGGAGAAAGAAATGCTATTCAGAAATTGTATGACAAAAATTTCACTTCCTCATTAAGGTTCACTTTGCTGATTACATTTTCCTCTTTATAATTCCTGAGCCAAGCTTTTGTACTGCACTTGAAAGAAAATGATTGAATGAAGGAACATACACGCTAGGAGACTTCCTGTCAAGTCATTAATGAACAAAACCCAAAACACCCATTATTTCTGAGCATATTTTTTAAATGTAGTTTTTGCTATTTTTTTGTTCCTTTACCTGTCAGAGACAGGTCAGCACAACAATAGTTAAATCTCTCTCTATGTTTTTCTGGAGTTAAACTGTAAAACATGCCCTTCATATTTTCTGCTCTCACCAAGTCTAGCAGCTAGTAATTAAAACCTCAGTAAGTGAACTCTTTCTTTAAAATAAATGCAAATATTAATATTATAAAGTACAATATTAATATATAATGTTACTAAAGGATAATAATTCTATATTAATATAATTACTACAATTAATTTTCTGCTATACAAATACATTAAGTATTATAAATAACACAGTATGATTATAAATAAAATCAATTTAAAAAATAAAATTAACCATGAAATCCATACTATGCCTCATCTAGAAATGTTGCAAAGATGCCCTTGCTTCTCAAGTTTTATAATACTAACGCTTTGAGTTATCTATAGTTCCAGATGTAAAAATAAAGCCCCCAGATAGTGTTTTAGTGACAACTGAAATCAATAACCAATTTCACCAAAACCAAGACTGGTGTAAAGCAAAGAAGACAATCAGCAAGAATGCTTTCTGGAGGTTAAAAAAAGCTGTTAAGAGTCTCAAAGCTATTAAAAAGTAAGTGAAATCATGGGTTATAGGTTTTTATGTTGTTTTGATATCTAATTGTTACTTTGAAGCAATGTTTATTTCTATGCTTGAAGGACAAGCCCTTTATTTATTATCAACCTTACATTACATATTTGGGTTTTGAACAACATTTTATAAGAATAAAAAACCCAAACATTATTTCAAGTATGATATTCTAATAGGCAAGCCAATATTGCTGAATAAAACCAGGGTATAGGTGTGTTGTTCTACAGCTTTGGCTGGTTTAGCAAAACATTATGCACTTCCTACAAATTCTGTTACTTATTTTTATATTGGTTAAATTGCTGTGTAGTCTGCTTGGCTTCCTTCCTTTCTTCCTTGCTAAAATTAGTTGTTCATACAACAATCCATCAACTCCATCCTTCCTGAACCCAATAGTGAAAGCAAGTTTGGATTTTAACTCTCCTCTAAACCAGTATCTGATGCTTATCCCTTTTCAGTGTCAGCTGTTTCCCAAGATCATAAATATACAATCCTTTCCACATCTCCATTTATACCTTAAATCCAGTAAATCAAAAAGATTTACAAACTCAGCTCACATGTCTTGTCTGACAGTTTACAGATCCACCCTCAAACACCAGGTACTTCTGTCCTAACAAAACTTTCTTTCATCTGTCAAACATCTTCTTGGGGATGTTAAGATTACTTCTCAAACCCAGGAAAACCTAAAAAGAACTCATAATTCCCTTCTGAATGTCTTTCATCGTTTTGCAGGCACAATGAATAAGGTGCAGTGATGTCACTAAAACATTCATTTCACTATTTCTGACACTGGCTTGCCCCTAAGTCCTCAGACTGAGGTTACACCTAAGTTTTGTAAATTCTTTTTGTACACCACCACCAAGAGGTGTTACTCTTTAACAAATCTAAGACTTGCTCTTCAGGTAGTCATCTCATCACTGTCCTTCTCCTAAAAAAGGGCATTCTTGACATTTTCATACACAGTCTCCATGCTATTTCAAAATTAGTTTCTTTCCTCTGTTGAATTTCGTAGTCCTCTGCATTTTAACTTTGCTGTAGCACATCAAGAAGAGACTATTGACCTTCCCCTTCAAGATTTTTCATAACAAAATCCATTTATGTTCACCATTTCTCATACAAAATCAAGGCCAGATTACAGCTTCCAGTGCCAGCCATGCTTGCTGCCTACTCATTACAATTTACATGTTAAACTTCTGCCCTTGTGTTTATATCGACTTTGCACTTGAAACTTGGAGGATCTTTCCATTAATATTTGCAACATGAAAATTACTACTTTTCTTCAAGCACCTTCTTAAAACCTCCCCCCTGCTGTGATACTTACAGACTATCAAAACCAATTTGAGTACATGACCCCCATCCCTCCTTGTGATCACTGCTGTCCCATTGTCTCTGTACATGGCTCCTCCAGACACTTCAGTTGTTTTACTCTTAAACTGCAACTTTTGTGAAGCAGGAACCTTTTACCCTGTGCTATGGTCAAAACAGAGCCTTCTTCTGTAACTACATGTTTCTGGCATTACAATAATACTGGCAGTAATGATAATAACAAATAAAATGTAAACCAGAAGATTTCTGAGCTGGAAAAAAACGAAGTCATCTGAAGAAATCATTCACAAGATATAGCTCTATTCATTGAGCTTGAACTAAGTAATAGTTAATCTCTTTGCATTGAGACAAACTGGGTGTTTTTTCTATTTAAATTTCTCAGAATTCCGTTGTCAAGAAGTTGGATATGATGCAAAAGGAAGACTCGGGATGTGACCACATTTCTCTAGAAGCTATTCTGGGAGAGAATGGTAAAACCCATTTCACAATTCTTCAAATAAGCAATTATTGATAACAAAGCTGAAGGAACAATAAATCTATATGGAACAGAAGTAATTTTGGTACTGGAATGGGTAATATTCTCCAAAATAAGGAGCATTCAGGAGAATTAATTCAGTTGCCAAGTGCACTATCCTCTCTTTTGTACACATTTGAAATCTGATACAAGAGTGAGGAGCATTTTCTCTTAAATGAAAACAGCCTTTAGGGAACAGGGCTTGTTTGGTTTACATTTTTCAGCTGTGACTTTACTTGTGAGACACTGTTTTCGACAACTGCATTATTACTAATCTGTTCTGGAATTTTTTATATCTTTAGCCCGAAAGGGTTATTTCTGCCTTTTTTTTTTCCAAAACCCTTAGAAAACTCTAAGGTAAGTGTGATAATTAGGATAAACACACCAGGGGGAAACTTTCTGGAGCAATAATTTCAAGATAGGAAATGAATGTGTATGACAGACACACTTGAAAAACTTTTCATATTAAGAAGCGTTACAGGATGTCTTCAATACTAACATGGTACTTAAGGAAAACAACATAATAAAGTGGAAAAGGCAGAGCTGAAATAAAACTAGAATTGTTGACTATCAAGAATTATGGATCTATAGCAGCTAAACATTGCTGCAACTAGCAAACGAATCTTGCTTTTTATCCCATGTAGATTTTGGAAATGAATATTTAATTTGGAAAAAAAAAAACACAAAAGGATTACTAAACTGAACTATTTGTATTCTTGAAAGAAAAACGTGCATTTCTTTTTTTAAATACGTGTGTTTCCAAAAGCCAGAATCATCTGATATACATCAGGTCAAAAGAGGAAAAACAATAGAAAGGGGAAAAAGCAGCTTTGGTTACATTTTTTCATGCTATACTTAACAAAGACTGAAAAACAAGGGAAGTGTCTGGAATTGGTAAGACCCTTTGGGACTGGGGACTGGTACAATTACACCAGTCACACTTGCTTCGGTGCACAACACTTTGCCTGTGGTGTCCTCTTACAAGATAAAAGATTTTTAAACCCCAGGATACAGACGAGGGTTGCAGCCATGAGATCCATAAGCAATGTTCCCTGCAGGAATTCTTCAAGGTTTCCACCCCTCAAGCTTCACTTTCATTTCCCAAGTGCTCTTCTCAGACTTAATTACACAGTGTTAATTAATTGGTGGATGAGAGGCTGGACACGGGCTGGCAAGGTACACTCACGGCCCAGAGGTCCAACCATGTCCTGGGCTGCATCAAAAGCAGCAGGACCAGCAGGCTGAGGAAGGGGATTCTGCCTCTCTGCTCTGCTCTCATGAGGCCCCACTTGGAGCACTGTTTCCAGCCCTGGACCTCCCAACATAAGAAGGACATGGTCCTCTTGAAACAAATCCAGAAGAGGGACACAAAGATGCTCAGAGGGTTGCAGCACCTCTGCTATGAAGACAGGCTGAGAAAATTCAGGCTGCTCTCCCTGGAGAAGACAAGGTTCCAGGGGGACCTTAGAGCACCTTCCAGTACCTAAAAGGGCTACAAGAGAGCTGGAGAAGGGCTTTTTACAGGGGCATGTAGTGATAGGACAAGGGGGAATGGTTTTAAACTAAAAGAGGGTAGATTCAGGCTAGATATAAGGACAGTTTTTTACAGTGAGAGTAGTGAAACAATGGCACAGGTTGCCCAGAGGCCAGTGGCCTAAGAGCAGAAAGGCATCAAGATGCGCCAAGTACTGGTCACTTCTCCAAGATATATCCCTGTCTCTCTGAGGTGGACACTTTATTTTTAGACAAGTGCATAGCAGTCTTAGACAATGCAGGGCAAAAAGAAAATTTAACAGCCTACATATCAGGATTGAAGTATATATAAATCAGGATTAAAGCTCAGGCCCTTTGCAGGTATGTTCAAGCCCATGTTCTGAAGAACTGCACTGATCTTGAGATCTCAGGTTCCCTGAGCCACCAGAAGCTCTTCCAAGAGCTGCCTACAATAATTGTGTACATAGGAGCTACAGCCTTTTTGGCTCCTTGCTTGAGGTTAGAGCATTAACTCCCGCAACTGAAAATGGTCACAGATCTCACACACAACACTGTCCTCATAGCAAAAGCAATTCCAAGCTCCCCTCCCAGAACCTATTAACACCACAGTAACCTACTAAACCATAAACCCAGAACTTATTAACACTAAAAGATAACACTAAAATGAGGAGAAAATTGAGCTTGATTACAAAACATACCTTACACAAGGCAGGACAAGGAAGCAAATAACACCTACTTGTCCAAGGCAGATCATTTCCTACACTGTGCTTCCCAAGGCACTCTGATGCCAAAGGGCAAACACAAACCATGCAGAATTCTGCTTAACAGAGAGGAGCAACAGGTTGTGAAACTCTGCTTATGAAACAGCCATTTCTCACTATTTTGTACTGCATACTCTATTTTCAAGTGCAGGCCAGAAGAATTTTGACACAAATGAACTACTGGGAATTTTTTTTCTCAAAAAAGAACTCCTACAGATTCTGCACTGAAAACCATAGCATGAAATTAACATAAAAGCAGCACAGTCAGTAAATACTCTAGTCAGGGTAAAACCAAGAAAGAAGGAACTATTTAGATGTAGTTTTATGAGCTATACCTGCCAAAGTTCCCACATCAGCTTTCACGGGTTTATGGTCATATTTTCCTATAGAAGGTATTTTCTCCTTCCACAGTAAAGAGGTTATACTCTCATCAGAGGAAACCAACCAGCCAGAGTACTCTCTCTGTAGTCAAGCTCACTCTGAAGTCAAACTGAAAAAAATTACTCTGATAGTGCCGCTCAGTAATTTCTCCCGTTTAGCTTATAATAAAAACAGGTAATGCAAAGGTCCTTTGCTCCTTGTGTTTGCTGAGCTGATAAAGGTTAGAGGTTCTATTGGTATATTTGCCAATCTCTATAACAAATGGCTTTACCTACAACCTGCTTTGCATGAATTGTTCAAGTATCAGTGTTAAACATGTCTAAAGATATACTTTGGTTTTTTTATAGTTTAATGTTAACCTTTACCACTGTGAGTTGCTTCTTGTGTTTCTGTGCATCATTCTGCACAAGAAATTAACTCAAATATCTGGATAAAAATTCAGCCTTTGTTATGTGCTTTGCACTTAATGGGACTTCTTCCTCATCATTCAACAAAAATTATACATGCTGGGTCTAATTCTGATCAGTACAAAATTTTCAACTGTGAAATTAGGTTTAGTCTCAGAAGGTTAAAGAAAGGCAGATCTCTCAGTCACTGGGGATCTGTCCCTCCCTCCCTCCTACCAGCCACTTAGAAATGGCAGGCAAGAGAATCACCCACGGGACTGCTGAAGTGTGCTCACGTCATTGCTCTGAGGAGCTCTGGTCTCCAGCACAGGAAAGGAGCAAATACACTGCCTTATCTTACTGCCTCGTGTCATCATCCTTCCTTGTATTGTGACCGGACCAACCCACACGTCACCCAGGCATGGGAGCCATCTCCTCCGGCAGCAACATGAGGGATTAGCTGCCTGCCTGGCATCTGTGGACCAGATGAGGGGAAATAGAAGTTTCAGCTCACCTGTGGCTGAGCAGATGTTTTTGGCTTCACACCATTACAACTCACATGTGCTGCTACTTCACGAGTTGATATGTCTATGACAACACCACATACTTCAATTGCTAGACTTTCCCCTGGGCTTACAGGGGAGTTTCTCAAACGGGAAAATTTACAGACTGTAGTGTAAACATCCCAGCTGTCCAGGCCTCTGGTTACATTTCCATCTGTCAGAACTCTAAAAGTCTCTAATGCATCTGGCAAACAAACAATCAAACTTGCAAATCCAGTATGAAAGTGAAAAAACTACCAGGCTACAAGACCTACTTCTATGCTTTGACCAAAACAAATCTTCTCAAAAATATAACACACAGGTTCTAAAACACTGAAAAACAATTTAAATGTTTTATAAAATCACAGTAATTGCCTCTAAATAAAAATCAAGGGCTGATGTTTTCCCTGAGTTGTATGTGGTGAAGATGATGCTGGGTATTCCAATACAGGAGACACAGTCTGCTTAACCCAAGAGAATTCCCTCCAAGTTTCCTGCAGAAGAGACACAGTTTCCTGTAAGAGCATGTTTGTCTGTGAAAAGCTATCATGCTCTCAGCAGTGTGTCTGAGGGAGACAAATCCTTGCTAAAGGGAAACTGAACCCTGCTAAGAAGACAGTGAGACAGTCATTGCATCATTCAGCACTGATTCATCTTAGCCTTAACTGGTATCTGATAAACTATAAATAGCCAACGGTACATTTTAACACTCTAATCACTTTCACTCATTATATTTGTTCAGATCAAAGATACGGAAGCAAAATGTGATAAAACTAAACATTAAAAACTCACCTGCTTTAGACTTACAACTGGAAAATCAGCACTCAAACAAACACCACACATCCTTTTTCAGAATTTTGGAGTTCACAGAAGTACATTTAATCTTGGTTTTGTTCGTTACTGGGAAGCAGATGCTCCAGTGTAGTCCAGAACTCTCTCTCTTCATCTTATGATTTACACTGTTTTCTCTAAACTCTCTTCTCACACTCCATGATCTGTTTAGCTCTTTCCTCTGACTTTTCACTTTATCCTCAGAAGAAAAACATGAAAACACTCTTTACAAAATTAGCCTGCTCAATCTGCCTACATATCAAGTTCTTGACGCTTTCTATACTCCCACGAATCAGTATTTTAACCATAGTCTATTTTCAACCTCTCTGACTTTTGGTATCCATTCCTTTCGTCCCTCATTCCCTTTCCTCTGTGCACAAGGCACACCCTGATAACCAGTTTCTATCCTCTACCTCTAAGTGTTGTTACCTGTTCTCATAACTTTACAACAACTTAGATAATAGAGGTTTTTTGGCAATCTGAAATCTAATGTACATAAAACTGAAAAGGGAGTAACTTACAATGGAAGAGGGAAATGAGTTAAAAGGCAAGCTCCTAATAAAACCACCTAGGAATGTGCCATGCTGGTGTGCCAATGAACCAGAATTCAGACCATGGGCATGACTATTTAACAAAGAGTTATAAAAATTCCTGCAAAATAAGAGCTCCAATCCAACCCTTTACTTTTATCCAGACATGCTTAGTTTTTGATCTAAATGAAATCCCTATTTTTCCCCTGTGCTTTCCAGAGCTAGCAACCACTTCCCCAACTAAACCCATGTAAACACTCCAGATCACCAGTCATATAACATTTGATGTTACAGAAGTTTTTGCTTCCACACTACAAACTGGCAGCTTCGGTAAAGCTAACTAGAAGTACAACATTAATTATTGGACTTCTGCTTTTGACAACAAAAAAAAGAAACCTTCAGTAAGTAGCTCACCAAATGGCTGATTTATGCTCATAAACAATGAAGGGGCTGTCATGAGAGGATAGTGAAGTTCAGATGTTTGTTGCAAAGTGTTCCCAAGCAAGCAAAAAGAATATTACTATATTTGCATCTTGAATACAGCTTTTAATTCCTTTTATCCTGCCATCCCTTCCCTTGAAGCCATGCCTTTTTTCTGCCTAAAACCAAAGGAAGAGACTTGGACCCTGGCTTCTCTTTGAGTCTTCAGGTTCAGCCCATAGCTAAATCACAGCAGTTGTTTGTCTGACATTTCCTGCCCCAAAGAACCAGCCAAAAATCCTATCCACATTCTCATCATGTCGAATATTGCAACATCCTTTTCTTGGGAGCTATCAAGCACAGTCTTGACTTGCTTCAGTTCACCTAGAAAGCAGCTGAAAAGATCAACTCTCTCATCTTTTCTCCATCACATCCTTTCCTTGTTGGCCCCCACACAAAACTGAAGTTCTTAATCCTATCTTTCAAGGCCTTCCTGATTTCTGCCTATCTGTCCATGTACACAGAAAGATTAGCTCCCAGCACCATTCAGTCTCTTGATCACCACTGTGGAACCAGGAAGGCACCTCTTGCAAAAACTCATGCTTGCAAGGAGTACCCATTGAACAGGAGCAAAAAGCGTTTTGCTGTCCTTTTCCAAGGACACACAACCCTTTTTCCATGGTACACAGATAAGAAACTGCTTCCCTACCTTCTTCCAACTGCTTGGACCTTCCTGCTGCCCCATGCTTTATAGCCAGTGCACACTGGAGGTGATAGGAGGGGGTGTGAGAAGGGGAAGGAATGATGTTGTAGGCACTACAGGTTTACACAGTTCCAGCCACAACAGAGGTCTTCATCCATCAGCGCACTTCCTGGACGCTCTGACAATAAACAAACACTACCAGCATGTCCAGTAGACAGGCTCTTTGATCCAGCCTGTGAACGCTGAATCCCTCCCCAGCACAGCACAAATTGCACAGTTGTTCTCCTTCCAGCTTGGTGCCCCTGAAGAGGATGCTCCTGGTGTTCCCAAAACTCAGCTCCACTCCCACCGATCTCACAGGAGCAGCCAAAGCTGTGACAAAGCTCCCTGGGCAGCTGGGGACTTGGAGCAGACCCCTGCGCTGATGCACCTCAGCTGCTTGGAGGGCCCCTTCCTGGCTGAGTGGGTGTCTGGAGCTCCTGTGCTTGCAGTGAAGATGGGAAATAGTGACAGGAGGCCCAGAAAGTGATTCACAGCTTCCCAGGAAGCACTTTCCTGTTGAGACGACTGTGCTCACTGTCCTCTACCCACACTCTGCTGACAGACTGACGCAAGTTCAACAGGTCAGGGACCTCACAGCGGATGCTGAGGGAAGGGAATCGGCAGAGTCCACTTCAACTACATCACCAGAGAGAAGGAAGCGTGATGCTACCGCATCACACTGCGATGGCAACGGGGGGAAGGGGCCGGACTCCTGCTGGGGAGAGCCCCCTGCCAGCTTTGTAACTCCAGGAAGAACTAAGTCAAGGTTAAAAAAAAGGTTCATCTCTCTGCTAGCAGAAAGTAACATAAAAGCCTCTGCACTTGGGAGAGGATCCTGCTGGGGTTCATTGCTCCTCTTCCAGTTGTGAAGGTCAAGCACAGCTAAGGGTGAAAAATACTGGGGGGCAGCAGAGAACTGGAGAAAATTCAGAAGCCACCTATCTGCCCCAGGGAGCAGCAGTGCCTGGCACAAGCAATATTAACCTGGCTGCCTCAGGCCCCTAAGGAAAGAGAGGAAACCATGTAATTCTGGAGGCTGGGAGGAAATTGTAGAAATCACCTAGTCCAGCCCCCTACTCACAGCAGGGCTAGTTTTAAATAGCAGGTAGAGACCTCGGGGGACTCTTGTCTCTGTGCCAGCCTCAGAGAGCTAATGGGTTTCAGGGCCTGAGCCGAAGTCAAATGTTTGTAGTAACTGAAACAGAAGGTGTCATTAACCAGGCTGAGCACACCACATGAACGTTCACAGTGCCATAATCGAAGGGACCTCCACCATACACACTCATTTGCTCCTCCACCCTTCTCTTTCTCTGCATCTTTGGCCAGATGCAGTTCACGCTCTGCTGGAAAGCCGACCAGCCTCTTCATCTGTGTGCAAGAATAAAAAGACAAAGTGCTAAGAGTCATTTGTACAATGAAGACATTGTGTCACAGACTTCTTCAGTATCTGTGCTGCTCGTGAAGGAACGACATCAAAACCCTCAGTATGGGAAGCATTTGAGTTGACATTCAAGTACAAATAACTTTGCTCTATTAGACTTTCTGCCACCAGAAGTGATTACATCAGTCAGAATTTGAATACACTCTGACCTAGATTTTCAGAAGCCCATAAAGAAGACGGTTATTCCAATCCACTTTCAGAGATACATACTGAGATGCTGTTGTAATTGTTAAAAAATAAAATAAGTATTAGAAATCAACATATACAGACAGTGGGTTGAGAGCTGGACTTTGGATGAGGATGGAAAGAATCTGATTAGGGAGTGGGAGCAGTAGAATTTTTTTTTTTTCCACAGAAATGTCTGTGTATTTATTTTTTATATCACTGTTTGAATATCAGTAGGAATGTTGTAAGCCAGTTGACCCAACAAAGTCAGTTAATTTCCTGGTCCTGCCGCTAGGCTTGTTATTAGCCAGTGTCTACTAATGTTTGGGAAATGAGTCATCTTACTATCAGTAATATGTTGTTTTTTTCCTTGTCACTATTTCTAAGTCCATCTCAAAAGCAGATTACAATGGAAAACTCACAGGAGGCTTCTACTGCTCCTTTTGGGAAGACATCTGGCACACCTGGGCCTCGTGACAGGTCCAATCAGAGATCTACTGTAGCTTTACAATGATTTATGGAACAATAAATTAGTGTGGAGCCACAAAAAACATGTTTCTTATAATATGAAGATAGAAAAGTATCAAAATTTTCTCCACAAAGCAATAAGTCAGAGTCTTATGGTGGCAAGGAACTTGGAGTTTTTAGTGGAGAGGACAAATAAGACGATGGTGCTGATCTATTTTATTTAACAACTTCTAGTATCCTCCTTTAAGTTTTTAGTATACAAGAGGAATGTTTCTGATTAAGCTGAGTTGATAGGGAATGCATCTCTAACCTCCAAATGAGAAAATGCTTCGATAAGCACTCAAAAATTACTCACTGTTGCAATATACTTTCATTTTCCTCCTTGTGGGCATCCATGTCATAAAGACAAGTTTGTCTTAGGCAATTCAGCAGTAAGTGATTCTAATCCACTGTTACAAGCCTCCTCCCCAGCCTTTCTGGGGATCCAGCAGCACACCTTAAACCATCTTCCTCCCTCATAAATCACATCTGACAGCCCTGCTATTCCACTGTGCTCCATTCTGCTCCCTGTTCATGATTTCCTTCAGCTCCACATTCCCCATGGTTCAGTTGGTTTCCAACCAAAATAATCCATCAGGATTTTGTCTCTTTCCTCTTTAAGGAAAACAGTAGTATCTAAAGGTACTCAATCTGCCTTCACAGAAGCTTGCTTTTCTTTTTTTTTTTTTTCCCTTTCTTTTATTTTTGGGCTGGGGTGTATTTTTGTTTGTAAAGAAGATAAAAGACAATAATGCCAGAACACATTGTCTTCCTTCAGTCTCACATTCAAACATCTTTTAAACTTGCAGAGCACCATTAGGAATCTCAGGTCTGACTGTGCTTTTTGCATAAAGCAGTGTCCCAGGCTGCTGAACTCTATGTGACTTTTAAGTCCTTTGAAATACAGGCCACCCTCCACTTCAGCCCGTTTCCAACAGGCTCAAGTCCTACATCTCTTTAATCGAGCCCTGCCCAGCACATTACTGAGGGATTCTTTGCTCAGTCTCATTTCAGTTTGTGGGATACGCATTTAGGGATTACACTGGCCTTCAGCAAAGAACAGAGTTCAACAAAAGAGCTTTGTAGACCAAACTCATACAAGCTTTAGTGACCTCTACAGCAAAGAACTAATAATTAGCCTCAATTCTGAATTACATGTGATATTTTCTATAGGACCTAGCACCTATGGTTATGACTCCTGTCAAGCTAGAAGACATGCAATCAGAACAGGATTTAAGCAATTAAGCAAGTAGGAATTAAATTGCTTTCTATGTGGCAAAATAATTCTGGGGTATGAAATAACCCACAGCAATTAGGGTGAAAAAGCCTCAGAGTGTCTGTAAAATAAACACACAGGGATGATTCAGCTGCAAAGTGCAGAGCTACCAACTGCTTTCAGGAGTGGCAGGATGCAGGGTTTTGCTCGTACTGTTAGAAAACAGAAGCTGCATTTACAGGCTTTGCTTCCAGATAATCCACAAAGCCAAAATAAGTCTTGAGCAGAATGAGCACCCAATAGCAGAAATGACATTATTTTCAGCATCTGCTTTATCTAAATTCAGTGTATAGATTTTGCACAGCACCCTCAAAGTTGACTGCATTCTTCATTCCCTCCTGACATCAAATCATCCATTCAAATAAATTAAAGGATTAAAATACCCAATAAACCATAATGGACACTGTCAGTAGTGCGACTGAGAAGAGCTTATGAGGTTTAGATGAAATGTGCATAATTATATGCAAAAAATAGATGTCTTGTGTGCATTCCTAATTGTTACACATACCAAAAGGTAAGTCAGAGTAAAGAAATGTAAAGAAAGAAAGGAAAACCATTTTTTGGTTGAAATACAAGAACATATCCTCCAGAGATTATGTCATGCATTAAATGATCACATAGAAGCTAGGCAATTTTTTTCAGAATGAAAACTAAATTTTTGTTGAAAAGATGCATATTTGGATTATTAAAAACAATTAGGAAATCTCTATTATTCTTGCTTGAATGAAAGATCAAATTTTGAAAGCAACAATTCTATATGATTCATTTCCATTTTTCAAAATCAAATGCTTTTAATTTTGCTTTCAAATTAAACTTAGAATTTTGAATTAATATAAAAATTTAAAATGTCAAGGAATAGATTACGTAACATTCCTTCTTGAAAAACAGAACTTAAAATATCCCACTTGGTTTGATTCCAAATGACTGTTTTTCCAAGCGAGGCCATTAAAGCCGCAGAAAACTCTGATTTTAGTGTTATGCCGTGTGCAGCTGTTTCCAGACAGCTCTGCACATCTGGGCACCGGTCCCTGGAAGAGGGAGGCCGAGCTCCTGCCGCTGCCGGGCAGGTGGGGACACCAGAGCCCCGAGCCTGCCCCGTGCCAGCCGCGCCGCTGCTGCGAGCTCGGTCCTGCAGACGCCGAGTCGCGGGCACGGCGGGCTCGGCAGCTCGAGGGCACAGGCAGCACAAGCTAACCCAGAGAACAGTTTGAGGGCAGAGGAGTAAGAGGCTGTGGGACTCATCATTCGGAGCAATATGGAGATGGTAAGGAAAACTTTAAAGGATGGGATGAGATTAAGAGTATAGAGGGGGGAAAATGAAAAAATGAAAACAAAACCCAAAAAGACATTTCAGCAAGTGCTTTTGAAACGAAGTGCCAGAGCTTTGCATCCCAATGAAATCACAATGAGTCTGTTTTCACTTTCTGTTTTCACTTCGGAGGGAGCTTTACATAAATGTAATTTATCTAAATTCTTATATTAGACAAATGTAGTTTATCTAATTCCTTGCAGAATATTTGCATGTCACTCAGCTGATGCGTCCCAGTATGGAGCAGTTTAAATTGCTTAATCCTCAGCTCACCTGACTTGGAAAGGAGCAAGGAGACTGGCTCTCTGCTCCTGCAGCCCTTAGGCAAAGAGGTCACAGTGGATGCTAGGCACATTTTGTGATCAATTTGCAGCTTCACTCTCTAGACAGAAAGCATGTCCATCACTAGGTGACCACTTGAGAGTTTCTTTCTTCTCAATCTTTTATCTGCACCACTTAGTTTTCCTACACAAGTCACACGTTCTTCATTACAATTCCGGACCATCACACCATTAGCATTGCTAATCCTCTTCAAAGTTGAATCCTTTCTTTTCCACCTTAGACAGCCTGCATCCTATTAAGTACAATAGATGAAGGCAATATCAGTTGAATATATTCTACACAGATCTATGGCTAAGATTTAGCACCTCTGTTGCTCATTGCTTCCTGGGGGACCAGTAATTAACATTTCCAATCAAATGAAGTCTAGTCACCTAACAGCCACAGTAAAGTTTGGAACTGGCTACAGTTGTGCCTATCTCCAAGAAAATACTTCAATTATCCCAATTTCCAGAAAAAAAAATGTTCCAAAATGTTATAACCTACCCAAAAATTTTTGAAAGTATAAACTCATGAGTGAGCCTTTTTTTTTTATAAAAGACTGACAGTGGCTAACAATATGATTCCCAAAATCCTGATAGAGGAAAGGCTTTGATAGACACTGTCTTATTTTCTCAGTGTGTGATTAGAAGAGTCGTGAACTAACACCACTTCTGACTCCTCAATTTTCATTTCCTCAAAAGGAGGCCTGAAAGTAAAGTTGACCAAGAACCAGAAAGCTTTTGGAGGTAAAATTAGTGTTGCAGAGGGGCACGGCATCAGGAAAAAAAGAAGGTTGCGGGGAAAAACACCCAAGAGAAAGAGAACTGTAAGCACAAAAATATCAATATTCAGCGTAGGGCAATTTTCCTTGCTGCAAAGGCAGAGATACTCAACCCCAGCCAGTGTTCGCACTAGTTATTGCCACAGATTTTGTTCTACTACCTTTGTAATGCCACTTGAGGTCTAACCCAGGATTTCACGTGAACAGGAAACTCCCACTTCGCCACAAGAGAAATTCTGCTCTCTCTGTCCTTAAAGAGTGTTATTCCCCTTTTGCATTACAAAGTTGAGAAAACCCCAGAAAACATTTCAGATCCTTTTATTTTTGAGTAAGCTTTTTTTCCCAACACTTCCAGATTCAAATGTTAATTTTGGCTCTTGGGAAACATTGCTGAAGTCTTCATCAGCACTTCCTTTTTCTTGAAGTGGAGGTTTAAACTTCATCTTGACGTGCTGCAAGCCAAAACCAAGCTTTTACCTGGCAGAAAGGATTAGAGCCTACTCAAAATGAGGGGGAGGAAACTCCGAAACTTTCTATTCCAGGGGCAAAATCACTTATATCAGCCAGAATGACACAACTCAGACCAATGCAATGCCTGCGGGCAGCTCAGAATGCTTTCAGAGTATTGCTCAAACAAAGCCAGGGAAGCTTGTTCCAACCAATCTCCAAAAGAGATTTCTGGGACTGGTAACACAATGCTTTAGCCAGCTGTCACTTGGTCAAGATGATACCAAAATGCTAAAGAAAAACTATATTAGTGAAAAAAAACCCCAAAAAAAACCAAAACAAAAAACAGCTGGAGTTTTCATTTTCAGATATGCTACAGAATTTGTTCCCTCTCAGAGGAAGTACTAAGAGATGTAGGAGCAGGAGAAGGGGAAAGGGAGTATGGGGAAAGCACTGGAACCACCCTGTGCAAGGAGGCTTTCTGGAGGTGGGGATGCAGAACCGGGAGCTGAGCTGGATGAGGTGAGGGCTGGTAATTTTCAAAGACAAATAAAAGCAATTTGCAATTTCCAAGGAAATCCTTCACATTGATTTCATATCCACTTAATGTGGAGTACTTTTCCTCTCATAAAAGATTATTTAATTTGATAATTAATGTTTCTACTCCCAAAATTTATATTGGCTTACATCTTTATCATGCAATCTTGTGTCTTAAACTCATCTAAGGTAGTCAAATTAAAAAAGAAGGAATTGACCAAGGAAAAAGATATACAATAATGGTATCAGAAAGAGTTTTTGGTCAGAGGTCATTAAAAACACAGGAAGTTACACATCCATGCAATTAAATCACATCATTTCCGTTCCTTCACTTAGAACTGCTGACATTCTGTCATTTCTGAAGGAAAGCTTCATTGTCTACAATTATCAGTTGTAAAATCATGCAGGCTCTGAAGCTACCTACCTCCTAGGATTCGTTCCATGCTTCCTACCACTCAATTTTCCCTGTGGTCTGTCTGCCACCACTCCCTCTCCTACAGCACTGACCAAGAGCTGCTCTCCACAAGTAGAGGTCATGGCCCTGGAGTTCAGCTTCCTCTGAAGAAGTGTGACGCTGCTGAGCTCATCATGAGGTTTCTTCTGCAGAACTGCTCAGTTGGGATCATGAAGTGGCTCCTGATTCTGTCACTCTTTTCAGTGACAAATAAGGGGCATAGTTCAAATCAAAGAAACTGCTTGTGAGCTGTAAATCCTTGTTTCCTGTGCATCATTGACTTTGTGAGTTAAACACTACAACCACAAAAACCACAGAACCTCTGCCAGGCCCTCCTCGACGCAGCAGTGTCTCCATCTACCTCCAGGCTTTCTATACTGTCCCACAAAACCCTCACTCCTCTCCCATGTCCCCAGAGCTCACCCCACACATACACCCCCCAAAACATCTCTCTTGTATCTTGCTCGGCCTTAAGCTGGGGAACAGACAGTACAGGCTGCAGTTAATGTTTGTGCAGGGCTGGCACACTGCTTTCACACAGAGCGAACCAGGGTCACTTCCTCCCCTAAATGGGTGGTTAAAATGGTGCAAATACCTCTTGCCTCTGCCCAGCCAGTGATTTCCACAAAATGTGAGAGCACTTAATATCTTGGGCCCTCTCCTGCTCTGTCCAATTGTGCTGAGTTGTGTAACAAGCCCACAAATTACTGGAAGACTCTGACATGAGCTGCAGTTGTGTAACTTGTTTCCTTCTGAAACTGAGTGAAAAACTACACTATCGCTACCACACAAGTTTCAGCTGTCTTGTTCTCTGGCAGCATGTCTTTACCTGGGGGGAAAACCCTTAGGTTGCTCCCGAGATCGAGCATGCATGTCCACATCTCCCCACGGTCCTGTCTGCAGATGTTTGTCTCTTACTACCAGCCATGATTCTGGTTTGTCGTCATCTCCAGCTTTCTTACACCACATCACACCACACCTTGTATGCCATAGTTTTTTATATACATGTATGTATGTAAATACCAAAAGAAAAAAGAATGGGGAATTCACATACATACATATATAAAAATAATATTTATATGTATATGTATGCGTAGAGAAATAAAATGGAGATATATATGCACTACCATGAGCTGGACAATCACCAAACATATTGCCGGACAATCACCAGAAGTGCCACACACTCATTTCTAATAATCTCATCCTGGAATTCTCACTCAAGCAGAATGAAAATGCAGTTGTACCCTGAGAGCCACTGTCAAAGGTAGCTGGACAGAATACCAGCTACCTTTGTGTGATTTAAGTCCAAACTTGAATCCTGCTGTTTTTCTTATGCCATTGTCTGGAATTTTTACATTAAAAGGCAGAAGTACCTTAAGTATACAGCTGTAACAGTGTAATTATTAGAAATCTCTTACAACAGTGGATTTTACACCATTGTTGATGTACATCGCCAGAAGCAAAACAAGCTTCTGAATCCCTCTCATTGCCATAGCCAGTTGGAAGCTTAGTAGGTGCTACACCTACATTAAATAAACAAGATTTGTAATAACAGCACTAGGAAATAAAAAAAAAAAATTAAAAAGCCCCATTACTAGTTTTGTTTAAGTATTAGTGCTTTGTAGATAACACACACACATCAGCTTTTCAGGTATCTGAAAGGACCAGTTACTGCCAAGTCAAACTTAGACATCTGTAATGAGAAAGTTTTGATTAAATTCTTCTAACAAAGAAGTAAATACAGCTTTCACAAAATGCATATGATAGATTTCTTCAGTCTTGGTTTAAGACTTCACTGTAGCTACCAGGACTAAGTAACTTCTGAATGCAGAAGGCTGACACTATGACTTTAGCCTCCTGGGAGACAGTTTTTTTCCTCATTTATATAGCTCCTGGCACCTAGATTTTTGTCAGGGTTTCAAAATAATATTATAAATAAATAATAGTAATCGAATTAGTGCTAACTGCAAATATTACGATCTAGCAGGATGGCTAATTTCTAGAAACAGGACTGATGATAGTACATAAGCACTAATTTATCCCACTACCCTATGATTAAGGGGTCTAAAAGAAAAGCAGTGAAGCAGTAAGCTGAAGTTCAATAGACAAAGGAAATGAAACAGAGAATCGACTTGTTGTGCTGCTATGGCTGAGTGCATGTGCCTTTCCACATTTTACATGCTATGCTCTTTTGTTATCTGTCCATATCTTTCAGAGTTTAACAGTGCTCTTCTGCAAGCTGTGCCAAGTGGAGAGGAAAATGAAATTCCTTCTTCTGAAAAATGGTTCAATTACTCAAGATACAAATCTGAGTCACAAAAAGAGAAACAAAAAAATGCATACAGCATTTAGCATTGGCTAAACTGTGCAATTAATCTCCATAAAGAAAAGGAAGCAGAGCAGTAGGCATAGAGCCCAGGTTTAACAGGGGTGGGAAGGGGAATTAGTTATGAGCATAGCATCAGGATTTGGAAGAAAGCAGATAAAATAGTAAACTCTCAATCATGGTACTTGCAAAAGAGTGTTTCTACATAGACTTGTTACCCACCAGCCAATAGCCAGGTCCGAGTTAGTGATTTTGCTTCAGCTTTCTGTTTTAGGAAACAGGCTTGCTACATAATATAAAATGGAGATGTTATAAACTGGAAAAGCAATTCTCCACAGGTGAGTCACAAGAAATACCAAACAAGGATGAAAGAGCTGAATTCAACTGAATTAATGATGAGCCACGACTGTGGGAACAGAGAAAGGACACTGGAAACAATCAAACCCACAGAACAAGTAATTACACAATCTTTTGCTTTCCTCACCACAATAGTAGCAAAGCTAATAAGCCATTATTAACTGTGCTGAGGCTCTAACTTTGGGTTAGGCCTGATTGCACCGGAGCTGTTGCTGACAAGAAAATCTGACACCCTCAAAGGCTGCACCCTGCAGTTCTACATCAGCATGGCCCTGCTGACCCAACTGTCCCGGCCCCGCCAGAGCCCCTTCCCCTTGCTCACCATCTGTGTCTGCCCAGCTTCCTCACCAAAGCACCTGGCCCTTGACTTACACCCAGCCAGGCAACCACAGGAGGATTGGAGCTTCCCCACCACCACAGCAGCAAAGTCCAACGTGAGTTCAGGTCACTTCAGTGAGCACAGGGTGCCAAACCAAGACCTCCCAAGACTAGGAGTCAGGAAAAAAGTCTTCTCTCCTGCTCCTCTGAGCCTCTCATATAGGTTCTAGAGAGGCAGGTGGGAAGGTAACAGAGGCTCTCCCACCCCCAGGGGGAAAGACTTTGATAGTAAACACCTGAAATGGAAGCCAGCCTGCCTGCAGCTGAGTAGAAGAAGAAAAGGGTCAGACCAAGAGCTTGGCTTCTCAGACATAGTTTTCCAGGACAGGTTGTGAGGGATAAGCCTCTGTTTGCAGCAGGACTTGTGCATGCAATGTATTACAGATTCTCTAGTGATGCAGTCACCTGGGAATGATCATCAGACTGCCCAAGGAATAGAACATGGCAAACCTGGCAAAACAGCTGGCAGGACTCAGCCAGTTTCCTTAGGGGACGGGGGGAAGTTGTCAGCAGCTGCTCAGGAGAAGTATTTTGGCATTACCAGGAAAGGAGAACACCAGTAGAGATTGCTAGGATAAAAACAGGGGGAAGGCAGCTGGTGGGCATTTGCTTTTTCTGTAAGTTCAACTGAGAAGGCCACTTCTGATCTTACAGGTTTTGTAAGTTGCAAGTGTCAGGGGAGCTGCCCGTGCAGTTTTAAATCATTCCATTTCCCAAATTCATTTGTCTAGAGAGCTTGACAAATTCCACTGTCTCAGCTATTTGGACTAGTCCCGGAAGTTTTGTAAATAAACCCCTTAAAGGGGCTGTGCAATTACTCATGTGTGTTGTTTCTTAGGGGTGTAATTTTTCACAGCTGCTGTGAATGACTGAAAAGGTGTGTAAACAGACACCAAAAAAATTTCTAGCAGTTCTTTTTCATATTCTTTTGATAAAGAGGGTGCATCTTGCTCACCTCAAAAACTGTTTTTCTATAGCTCATCCTAGATTTCGGACTACTTAATCCCCTGAATTGTTTGCTGCTTAGTTCTGAGGACAAATAAAAGTATGTGCCACATAAATTCTCCCTGGAAGTATAGGTAGCACATCCTTCCATATCCCTTTAAATCACATATCTGTAGTATTGAAGTCTCTCTCAATACACTGAAACCAAAGTAGTCACATCTCTGCCTGCCTGGCCTACTAACTGTCCACTTTGGATAGCTGGCTTTTTGATTTTCCACAAGTAAAACCTGCTATCTCAAAACTTAGCATGGAGGAGGCACTCCAGTCCATGTGCCTGTAGATCTTTTTAACTTAATCTTACACTTGGTGATGCAAAAATATGTTTGCATTTCTGCTGACCAAAGGCAGAGTTCCCTCTTGCAGGTCACTGTGTTTTGCTGCTGTGGGAATTTCCAGAAAGAAAGAGACAACAATAAGGAAAGGCTGTGTGGGGATGTGGGGATGTACAGTTCCAGCAGTAAGAACCTGAGGGCTGAAAGCATCTGTGCTCTGGTGGAAAGGATTTATCAGTGCAACACTCCATCCGTGCCTGACAGCACTGTGTGCGGCACCAAGGGACAGGAGTGGAAGTGCTTTCCCATCCTCCTTTCTCTTCTTCCCCTGTCCACACCTATAGCCTTGATCACGGCAATCACTCCAGACTGGAAGACAAGGTGATTAGTAAGCTTTTAAAATCTTATCTTTAAGAAGAAGACAGTTTGAAAAGAAGGATTAAAAATTCGGCATAATTTTCCACAGCTAAAGGGCTCTCTGCACGGGTTCTGTTCCCTTTAAAGCCTGGAATGCTTATGCTGGTTGGTTTGGGGGAGAGTGTGGGACTTTTTTCAGTAAACAACTTCAAATTTCCATAAATTAGAAACACATTTAAGTTTTGGAAAACAATTGTTTGGCAGTTGCTTTTACAAGAAAACCATGCTGCAAACACAGCTCCAGGCTGTGCTGTGCAGGCGTTTCAGGTTGGATGTACTGAGCAATGCAGGACCAGCGTCAATATCTGAGCACGCAAAGCCAGGGCCTTCGATGTGGTTTACATGTAAATGTGATGGTTGGGTCACACCCCAGTCGCTCTCCCCGCCCAGGAAATCTGAGGATAAATACGGCAGGGGTTCGTATTTTCAGAGACTCCAAGACAGATGATTTTTTCAGATACAGAACCATTACCAGCTCAAAAAGGGTTGCATGGATGTAGGCAGGTAATAGTGGAAGCTTAACACTTGTGCATGAAAGCAAGAATAAGGGAAACTGAAGCGACTGCTGAGTCCACTAAGATAAAGCCACATCAGAGCGAGTCACTCCTTCCAATGATATTGAGACAACAGGTGACAATTGAGTGTTCTGTCATCACAAAGTGCTTCAAAACTAATTTAGATATAGCATTACCCAAAGAGATGCTAGTTTTTCATTTAATCCAGATAACACACTAGATTAACCAAGTAACTAAACCTATTAATGATACAGATTATTTTTCAAATCATAAAAAATCGTAAGAAATCATAGTTATAGACTGGAACTCTGTAGGTTTTCCCCTGTAAAGTGCTTGCATTTGAACAACATAAGTGAGGACCAGGCCTTTTCTAGAGATGAATATTGACTCAGCATGGTTTTAAGTGTCATATGCTCACTCTGAAGCACATGAGGAGCCCACTTTACAGCAGGACTGAAAACACACCCACTGAGTAAAAACCTGTCCCTTTGCACTGTTGTACTGTTATCTCAAAATTGCCAAACTGGGTATCATTTGAAAGACTCAGACTAAATTTCAAGAGAATTATAGGGCTAAATTGCCAGTGAGAATTTGGAAACTTCTGCAATTCGCAAGAGCTGACAAAGAGTTCAATATTTAATGTGTGCCTAAGAATTAAGATAGAGAAATGCATAAAATCTTATTTCTTCTGAAGATATAAAGTGGACAAGAGCAAGAGCAAAAAAAAATCATTTTATAGCTTCAAGGGTCTCTGCAAATGTCCACTATTTACTCACAAAAGACCACAGTTTAGCTTTTGGCAGATTAGATAGGAAGTCTGTGTGGAACAACACATCACAATATAAAGAGGAAGGAAGCTAGGAGAATTTTGGAACAGAAGAGAGAAAGTTTGGTTTGGTTTTCTTACATAAACCCTTACAAGCGAGTGTCATGCCTTTCCTTTTGTCTGGTAAAGACGTGTGGCAAAGACCATGGGGAAATGCAAATATAGGAAGTAGCATCTATAAAATCGTGTTTTAAAATCTCAGCACTATCAATACCCAGAACCTACTGTCCTCTCATGCTCAGTGGCAGAGTATATGCTGAGCTTTCAATGAAAACAGGAAAAAAACCAACCCTTATTTGCTTTATCTCCAGTATATGTTTTCATTGAATTGCAAAGGCCTGAAGTTATGTGTTTGTTTGGGTCTTCTGCTCATGAGTTTTTCTCACATGCACAAGTAAGAGACTAAAGTACACTGCTACAGAAAGCACTTCAAAGTACACACAATACACAAATGGATTCAGTCCCTCAGAGTTTAGAACCTAAACTACCTTCAAAAGCATTGGAGAAATAGGGAAAACGTATGCTAGGATTATGTCATGAGGATGAAATACAGACATTTCTAGTATGGGATCCAGGCATGTATTAGTCAAATATTCATTTAACAACCTTTTTTTTCCAAGTTCTTGCAAAAATGAGCCTTTAAACTGAGGTTCCAGGTCTGACTGGCTAGAGATTAGGTACAGATATAATCTGGGGGAAATTCCATATTTGAGGAAATGCATTCTTGGTGTGTGTCTGAACTGATGCAAATGTTGAGGATGTGAGGGAGAGAGGAGTGGGCGGGATCATTGCCCAGCACACTGCCTCCTTCCACTGCCAGTTTGATCATCCTCAGTAGCTGTCAGGCTGCACTGTTGATGCCAAACCAGACAATCATCTCACTTGTCTTGACAATAGCAAGCATAGTTTTGCCTGCAGCTGACTAGAACTCTCTCCGGGAGTAAAGTACTAAATCAACTCTCAAGCTTCATACAAAAAGCAGAATAATTCCCATGAGTTTAGTTACAACCTGTCTTGGGGGTTTTGCTCACAGGCTTCCTACAGCAACGTATCCAAGTATCAGTTAGCCTTACCCTTGCTTACTCAGAGAGCCAACAGTACATGAAACAGACTGTTATAGTGTACAGTTGCAAAATACAGTATAAGGTATAACTCACTGAAACCACTGATTATCCTTGCCAGATGCACAGAATTTGCCAAGCTGAATTAAGAGGGATTTCTAGAACTGAAAGGATAAGTTTGGGACATCTCAAAATGGCTAAAAATCTCAGAGAAATCAGAAAATGTTTTTTTGCCTCCTGCATTTGGCAGAAAAGAAAGAATACTTCCCTCACTTTCTAGAGCACACCAAAATACTTAAGATTACAATAATCAGAAAGACTGGGGATTCTTTCTCACAGTTTAATAGATGAATGGCAGATTCCAGTATTACTTTAAGTCTCAGGTTTTGCTCTAAGTATGTGTCATGTTCTTAGCAAGGAAAAGAAGGGTTGCTCTTTTGTGATATCCAAAGAGCAGAGAGAATAGTTAAGTACTAAGATTGCAGCATCTTTTACTGTTTATGAAGATGTTTATGAAAATTATTTCCTGTTATCAAAAAGATGCCGTGTCTCAAATTGCTGTTCCCTTTATAAATTCACATTGTTGGAAATACTAAGGGTTCTCTCTTCTACTGGACAAACAGCCTCTGTAAGGTCACACAACCCTGTAGACGTAACGTAAGGACAAAGACATTTTTGGATGATGATGTGTAAGTGTTCTTTCCACACTTTCTACATTATTTGTGCTTTCTCTGTTTCCATCATTATCCTGGGAAGTTTATTATTAGTAATACAGGATAGATGATTACAGGCATTAAAATGTTTTGTAGTGGACATTGGACATCTGAGTGGACCTCTGCTGAATGAGACATCAAAGACTTGCTTATCTCTTCTTGCCTAAGTTTTTCAGTATGACTTCTGTGAGACTACATTTTGATCTTCTGTATTTGATGTTCTTCTAGCAAAATATAGCCATTTTGTTCTATGTCTTAGGATCGTGAAAAGTTTGATTCTGTTCCTCTGAAACCTGCTTGAAAGAACCATCTACTTTGCAGAAACCCTGTTTATACTCCTTGCCAGGTTTTTGCATGCAAGTAACAATTAATTTATATGATTGTGAAGGACCAATGCTCTCTTTTAAGGGGCTGCTTAGTGAACATTATTCAAGCTTCTCAAAAATATAATGATAAAATTTCACTATGACTTTTTAAACTGCATTCTTCAGTATTATGTTTCTACAAAATTGAAAGCTATTTTAAAATAACATACGACTCTGGAGAAAAAGTAAATGGTTCACTTTTGAAATAATATTACAATACTTTAATAATAAAAGTCTGCAACTCCAAAAATGAAATTGATGTCGGTCTCTTTCCCCAGGTAACAAGGGAAAGGGCAAGAGGAAATGGCCTCAAGTTGTGGCAGGGCAGGCTTAGACTGGATATTAAGAACAAGTTCTTCACTGAAAGGGCTGTCAAGCACAGGAACAGGCTGCCCGGGGAAGTGGCTGACTCACCATCCCTGGAGGTATTTAAAAGATGTGTAAATGTGGCACTCAGGGACAGGGTTTAGTGGTGGACTTGGCAGTCTTAGGGTAATGGTTGGACTCTATCTTAGACATCTTTTCCAACCTAAACAATTCTATGATTCTATAATTCAAGTAAATGACACCTATGCAAAAGGAACCATACCTGTTCCTAATATGAACAGAAGAATTAATAAAATGAAACATAATATGATTTCTAAAAAATGACCATATTTATTCTCTGTTAAAAAGAGACAGTACATCACAGTTGAAAATATAAATATCAAAATTATTTAACAGTTAGCCAACCACCCCGGCTTGGCAGCAGTATTTTGCAAAATCATTGCGCAATAATTTTCTCTGGCAGATTAAACTCCACGAAATCCATGATGTGTACCTTTTCTGTTTACATCATAAATCATCCTACGACAGTAAGATAATGTTCTGGCGTATGTATAAAACATCATACAGTAACATGATACATGCTTTATGAAAGCTGGAAAGAAGGAAAGGAGAGAGAATTCTCTTAATGCTTCCCTTAAACCTTTGACTCAAATTTAAGCAACAGATATTCACTTTCCCATGTACAGTCACTCAACACAGGCAGTTCCAAGTGCACATACAAATACACATATATTAAGAGGATTTGTTATAAATAGCTATTGCTTTTATAGGCAGCTTCAAATATACAATCTTCTGTATACCTTTAAAAAAATAATGTCCCAGTTTAGTCTATAAAAAATAAGAGTTCATCCATAGGTAAATATTCTTAATTAGAATGTGACTCCATGAATGTCCCGAAGAGTTTGTCCCAGTGTGTGAAGTAAGGAGCATAGTTTGATTTGAATTTCAGGTGGTGGAGATCATGATGGGGTGCTCCTCCGTACAATCCAAAGGGCACAAGTCGGTGAGTTGACCACGGAAGGTCGTATCCTGAATGGTCCTCCACTGACAAACCAATGTTTACAAGGAAGAAAATCATTTCTGTCAAAGGATGGCATCCGAGGAGCAGCGGGTTTATAGCAGCAAAAAATCCCAGTGAGAGCAACTCCCATACACTGGAATACTGTGTAGTAAGGGCAAACGTTGACACATGCTTGTGATGCACCTTGTGGAAGGTCTTGTAGAGCCAAGGCACCTTGTGATGAAGCAAATGCCACAGGAAGTACTCAAAATCAAATAGCAGCAGACAAACTGCTACTTGCAGCAGGACCTCAGGCAGCTCCGGAGCTGTCACTGGCAGATTCATGGGTCTCCAGTACCAGTGTAGAAATGTCACCGGGAAGATCAGAACAACGTGGTGATACACGCTTTGAATAATGCAAGGCACCATCATTCCAAGACTTGGATAGTTCTGTGGCTGGATTTTGTATTTTCTCAAGTCTGGTAGTCTAAGGCTTAAAAAGTCCAGTGCAATATATGGAAGACAGAAAGCCATGTATGCTGTAAAAGAAAACAGCACTGGAAAAAACGGTGACTTGATCAGTGGCTCCTTTGCGGTGACAAAGTCCCAGAGAGACTGCAGGCACAACCTGTCCCGCTGTGCCTCCATCGCAGAGCTGAGCAGCACTCGGTGTGGCAGGCTGCTGTTCATGCTGGTCGCAGTCTGAGGCAGCTGGAAATCCTGCAGGCTTTTATCCAGCCTGCTCAAGCAGCGACTCCACCCCCACTCCACTTACATAGTATGTGTAGCTTTAAAGGGGAAGTCCTCTTTCCTGTTGTATAGAACGTGATATAATGCATTACGATCTCAGAACAGATTTAGCAAGCCAAGGTAAGCGCAGAGCTCTACTCTCAGAGACTGGCACTGTAGGAAAAATAAACAGAAGTGCAGAACTCTAATGCTGGAATTCAGAGAAAGAGAGTTGGAACATCTTCCACTCCCCTTAGTGCAGACACTTAAAGAATTGCTGTTTCTTATTAATTTTGAATTGTGTCATCCTTTATTATCCTTTTGCCTTTATAGGTAAGGCAATACAAATTACCATTGCTTTTTTTTTTTTATGTGACTGCTACCTAAACCCCAGGTCTGACCCATGGATATCTGGTGGGTAATGGCTCTGTGCAAACACATATTTTCTTAATGGTCCCTTGGTTATACAACAGCCTTAGTTAAAACCTTAAGGAGACCCACAGTACACTTCTAGTTGAATGTGGTGGCTGTGACTTATCTCCATCTAACATGGCGTTTGAGGTCACGTTCTCCTTTACGTACCTGTATCTACTTGATATGGAAAAATTCACCTGACCTGACTAGATGCAAAATTGAGCCAATAAATTTTGAAGAACATAAGATCCCCCAGTTCCAGAGAAGAATACAGGGTAAAATCTCATCATGCTTCCAGAGAGGTGTTTAGTGACCAGTATTATCCTATTATTAACAATATTCACTCCACATCTCAACAGCTCTTTTAGCAAGTTGATATGGAAATCCTCCTTTACCTATGTATCAAACTAACATATGCACTTAAAAGATCCACCACTTAGACCTATGTCCTTTAAAGGATCTTTCTCTGACCCCAGGCAGAAGCCAGCAGGCTTGACTCCCAACATTCCTAATTTGCTAAAAACATGTAGAGGTAATGATGGAAGTTTTGATTTAACCACTAAGACATCACCTCTTTTGTGTTTTTAGAAAAAGAAAAACAAAGCTTTGAACATTTAAGGAAACAAAGGTTGCCATAAGCTTCCTATGAACTCACCTCTTTTGTCGGTAAAGCATTTATTCTAATATTGGAAATGAGCTCAATTTCCTGGATGACTTTATTAGCTTGTTCAGATGATTTTAGTTCTTTGCTAATCAGAAAAGAAATCTGATAGGGGAAATGTGAGATTGTATTTCCTTGCTTTGCAATAATTAAGAATGATTAATTAGCAGTGAGCTTTTTTGAATGTACATGAATTTGTAACACTTAAGTTTGCTTTCAGTATCAACTGTTTTCAATAGATTCTGCTCTCTCCTTAGGCTTCAAGAATTTTACTTAAACAGTAACATTATCTGTGCTATTATTCAGGCAATCAGTAGTTCCTTTTTGGAACAGGTTTCTACCTGTTCCACATATATTTTGGAAATAAATTCAGATTCTTTGCTGTTATGAGACTGTTCTGTTGAATTAATTTATTTCGACTGTTAACTGTCATAAATTAAAACCCTGTCTGCAAGACACTAACAGATGAGGATCTGTATCCAAGAGCTTTGTTTCAATCTTCTGACTGCATTTTCTCCTAACCTATGTTTCACAATAAGGCACTTATAACATGATCATCACCTGGGCCCAAGAATATTAATGTGATTTCTGTTGATTTATACAGTTACAATCAGAAATTAAGTCTCCCAGATGGGATAAGTGATGCTCTCGTTTGTTAGAATTATGCAGGGAATACATTTATTCTATGATGTATTCCAAATCTCACCAAAGGGAGATTGACAGGAATTGCTCAGCTGCCTTAAAGACACTCCTCTGACTAATCCCTACAAATAGGCAAAGTCTCAAAAAGTTTTAGAGCCACTGCTGCCTACAAGCTAAACTTTAAAGAATAGGCATTCTGCCTGCAGATTAGGTCATAGAAAAAACATTCTTAAATCCCTTAAGGAAAAATAACGGAATTCTGCAGTGCTATCACTAGGGTATCCTGCAACATAAAGCCCGAGCAGGGCGCAAGCGAGCAGCACTTACCCGGGAGGCTGGCGCCGCCCCGAGACGGCTCCGCCGCCGGGAAGGGGCTCCGCCGCCGGGAAGGGGCTCCGCCGCACGGCTTCCCCCGCCGCGAGCCCGGCTCGGGAGAATTAATCCTCACGCATCAGAGGGGGCAGACCCTCATCCTCCAGAATCCGAGTGCAAGCCGTCTGGCTTAGCCACCACATAGCATTTATCACATATCTCCGCTCTGCTAACTTTGGTTTCCTTGTCAGCGCAAGGTACGACACGAAAACAAGACCAAGTACACACAAACCCTTTCTGTACCTAATTCAGCAACACAACCCCAGCTTTTTTCACTCAACTTACAACGCTGCCAAACTTTCCCATGTGTTACAAGAATCTAAATGGCTCTCTCAAAAACTCACTCCTGCTACAGAGTTTAGGTTGAAGGGCACATAGCTTGGAATGAGGCCCCACAACGGGTTTTAAATAGATTCCACATGAGCACAAGATGCAAGCACCTACTCCAGGCTGCACCGTTAGGTACAAGCCATAACGTAAACAGCAAAATACTGGAGTGGGTAGGAAAAAGAGGAAAGTTAGCGGGAGGGAAAACTAGAATCAACATACTGAAAGTAATGCAGCAGCAGAGGGAAAAATTATTTTTCCTTCCTCCTCTTCTCCCCTTCTTTATGGTAGTATTGTTGCACCAGAGATATGGCAACATCCCAGAACATGCTGAGCCTTCTACAGGGAAAAGCGTGCTGGGGAAGAGGGCTGGTGACTTGCTCCGGACCAGCACCAGGGAAGCAGGACAGCCACCAGAGCAGCGGAAGGCAGCGGCAGGGCCTGCCCTCGTTTCAAAGGCAGCTGTTACCGTGCTGGCACACCGCGGTGCTCANCGGCCCCGCCGCGCTCCCGCGGCCGCCCCGCGAGCGGCAGCGCCGCCCAGCGCCCGCCCGGCACCGGGAAACGCTCCCGGCTCAAAGCTTCAGGGATAACGAACTGCGGCACTGAAGGTTGCTAGCCACGGGCCCGCCACAGGCTCTATAGGTGCGGTGGGTTTGGACGGAAAGAGGGAGCTTGGACTCGATCTCAGAGGTCTTTTCCTACCCTAAATGATTCTACGATTCTGACCTTCTGTTAAACCCTTCTGTTCAGTTATTCTCTATATTCAAGTGCAGGATCTGCATACAAATAAGCGAGATGAAATTCTCCTCCTCACATCCCCGGTAAGTAGCTTGAACCCTGAGTCCACAGGGATGCTGAGAATTTCAGGATGAAGAGCATACATTCCTCTTCAGTTTTGATTAAAAACTTTAACCCAAACACAAAATACTTTTCTTAACAGAACTAACACATTTTCTTTATCAAATTTTTAATCTCCACCTCCCCATCCAAGCTTCACTGAAAACCTCTCCAGCCAGCAAGAAGCATAATCAAAGGTCACTTGAATTAGTTCAGAACAATGGCTGATGATGGAAAACTGCCAGTGAAGTAAATCATTAATTCTCAAGCTTTACCTTAACAGGATCGGTTTTCAAAATAATAACCATCATGAAAAGATCCTAAAATTCTTTCATTCAGAATGCATAAATCAGGAATGAGAAACTGATTTGCATTTTCTGCAGCTACAGATGTAATTTCTGGAAGGGTCAGAATGCAATGCAGACACTTCTGCTCAGAAAATAAGACTCAGCCAATCATGTTACAGGTGTGGCTACTGCCCTTCGAACCTTTATAATTTTTTAGTTCATTTTGGTCATATAAAGTTATATGACTATAGGCTGCAGGAAAGGAAGGCAAGCTCCTGACAGGCAGCATGAGTTTGTATTTTATAAGACAACAAAGGGAGAAGACATTATAAATGCTTTAATTACCAGAAATTTTTCCACCAAGAGCCATTTTACCAGATATCCAAAAACCTATCCAGCCATCAAGGTTTCTCTCTCACATCTTACAGAGTAAAGCCATTTGTAACTTTTTATGATAGTAAGGCACTTCTATATCATTTGGGGGTTTTTTGTTTTGTTTTGGGAGGGTTTGGGTTTTGGGTTGTTTTTTTTTTGGTATGGCACATTCACCATAAATAATTTATAGAAAAATTTTGTTCCCAAGCTGACAAGACTATTTCTCTTACAGGGCCCAAGTAGAGTACGAGCTCTGTTTTACCACCTCTTCTTATGCTGAGGCACTTCTATATTGCTTGAGTTGATGTATAAACTTTTATCAGTGTTATCACTAGCCATGGAATCACTAACTAGAGTAAAAATGCTCTGCATGGAGCTAGTGCATCATTCAGTACACTCCACTAACACACGCACACTCCACCACCCTTAGGCCTTCTGCATGAAATGAACACTGTAAATATAATTGCAAGTGACTACTAAAAAATCCTTGCCAAGTTCCAAGCACAACATGAGGACAAAACCACGTCTTTATGTCTGTGTCATCCCTCGTGTGTCTGATTGTTGCACATCTCTAAGTCAAAGCCCTGAACCATGCATCCTCTTCAGCTGCACACAGGCCTGACTCTGACAATCCATCAGCTGAACAGGGACTACTTTCTACTGGCTTTCTAGCACAAGCCAGCAGAAGGTGTCCCACGCCCTCTGTAAAGCTGGTGCACTTTTATTGTGTCCAAAGCTGGTGTTCAGCCAGCCTTCAACAGCATGTACATACATACCTGTAACACACAGACATCCACAGAACAGGCACTCAGTACCTGAGATCTGCTTAAAAAACCTACTTTTCATCGCTGAATTCTTAATTCATCACAGCTGATTCTTAATAGATCAAGCTTCTCACTCAACTCCTCTATGTTCAGAGTGTCTTATTTTGCACAATTCTTTCCACTGACACCTCTCCAAGTTTCTGTCACACAGGGCCTGCAACTTTAGTGAGTCAGGGAGAACTAAAGCAGCTCACAATTTCCATAACCATCCCTACTCCAGCGAAGCAGAGAATCTCCATAATGGCTTTTGTGTAAAGCTTCCAATATTCTGGCCTTAGTTCCAGGCACACAGGGTGTTCAACAGCTGACAAAGGTGGCAACATACAGGATTTAATGCACTCTACTGTCTTGACTGCACAACTACAGTATTCAGAATGTACAGAAAGGTATAGCCTGAGCACATTTATTATTGAAGGTGACAAAGGTCAAAAGCCGGTTCATGTGTACTGCGGCAAAGATTAGCTCCCTGCCTTACTGTGTGATTAAATGCCATTTATGAGATTACCAGTCAGTCTGTTAAGCAATCCACTTACCCAAGGTTTAGGAATATGATACAAGCAGCTTTCCACCACATCAGTGGTTTAAAAGAAGCCTCACCTGGAGGCCTAGAAAATGACATCATCTTGTGAGTAATTATTTACAATTAGTAAATTACTTATAAGTCTCAGAGAAGTCAACCAAAATAAGAATGGCCTTTTAGGCCTGGGAAAAGCTTCTTTCAGAGAAAAAGTAAAATGGAAGTTTACTTAGCTATTTTACTTTTTTTCTGTACTTGCTCTGTGGATGAAGAGTCGTGAAAAATAGACTTGGCTTTTTGGATTCTGTCCCAAAGATTCCCATGCATTCATGAAACAGAAGTGAAACGCCACACCACTCCAAACTCCACGCAGGGCTTATGTTTATTGAAATAGCTCAAGCTTAATAAACATGATGCATATGGCTCTTGCCATACCACATACCCTCACAACTGTTAGCCACCTTGGATTCCTACAGAAGCTTCCTTTCAGCATGGCAAAGTAAAGCAAATGTAGCTGATACAAATGTAAAGCAGACTTAAAGGTCCAGGTAGGAATCACAACCAAAATATTATGAACCATTGAACCACTCTGTCCCTAAACAACACCTGAGAATTCCCTGAGTCTGAATAAGAAATCAAAAAAAAACTCCAAAGAAACAAGTCCTAATTTAGAATCTGTGTATATTTCTGCAATTTTTTTATTTCTTTTTTATTTTTTTACAAAATAAGTTTGCCTCAATTTAAAATGCATTATTTCCTATGACGCATAGAAAGGCTCTTTATCCTGTGGATATCCTGGATTACTGAAGAAATCTGGGTTGAATCCAACTATGGCACAGAAATTATCATCTGGACTGAGGCAACTGACTCTGGAGATTGTTCATTTGGCACAGAACTTTTATGCATCTCAGAGGAGCCAAAGTCCTCTGCACAGTCAATGGAAAGAGCTCCAAAGTCAGACCCCTGAGGCAGATGCGAATCCTCTTCCCCATTAAATGGGGTCTTAGCCCCAGTTTGAAGTAGAAACTGAGACAAATGGAACTGCTGTTAATACTGTCAGGCTTCTCCAGGCTGTTATTCAGTTCCTGAACACAGTGGTGGGGAGCGCCCTACAAGCAGTTAAGAAGTAAACGGATCTCCAATGCAGCAGATGATTAAAGCGAAAAGTCCACAGAAATTAAGTCACTCAAGCTGTAGAATTAATGCTTTGGCTTTTCTCTCACCAGCAGTAGACTGGGGGAGCTTGTTTTCTAGTTAGTGGTCAGTGCAAAACACGTGTTACATCACTCTCCTTGAAAGCCACAACCTATTGACAAAGTTAACTGAAAGTGGTTTTGTTTGAACCATTGCTCTTGTTCCAGGAATCTGCCAGGGCAAATTGCGACCTCTATCCACAGCTGATATGTGAAACACTAAAGGCTTCAGGGACACCATCAAAGCAAGAAAATGCAGCAATGAATCAGTCCCAAAATCTGAGATTTTAACTGACAGTGGTTTCTTTGGCTTCACCACAGCTCTTCTGGGTAATATTGAAAAGGAAAGTAATCTGACGGAGCTAGCTTTTATGTGATGGCTAAAATAGTAACAAAGTAAAAAGTCACTAAGTGCTTTGTAAAGTGCCAGCACCAAATAGGTCACCGCAGTACAAGAAGTACTTCTCAAAGGTACTTAGAAATGGCCACATACTGAGAAATGGCTGTGTTTTGTGCACAGTGATATGCTTATTGTTTTAAGTGTCAGGCACCTGAGGTGCTGCATGGAGTAACTTGTCTAATTTGTCTTTCAGACAGTTCACTAAATTTACGTGCACATGACATACTCCTTTTGTGCTAAGGCCTCCTGCTGTGTTTTAAGTACCATGTCACTTTGTGCAAAACCAACAAAATACTGTGAAGAGAGAAAAATAATACTGAGAAAAACTAACCAAACATGAATCCAATTCATATTATCCAATTGATAGTAGTCACTGTTGGCATTTTAAAAATGCATCATACTAAGTAATGTGGCATTATTGCCAGAAAAGTGTATTTTCCAAAAAATAACAAATTCCTGGTGAACTAATACCCTGAAATACCATGTCAGTTTAGAGATAACTTCCTAATCATGTTAATTATTTCATTATACATGCGGTAAGGTGCATCAAGGCCCCAGATAAAATCCAAATGTTCCCACTCTGGAATGTTTTTGTGGTAAACCAAATTGGTGATCTGAGTGAGCAGCATAGCAACATCCTTTGGGTCTGCCAGCCAGTCCTGTCCACCAGTCCACACCGCAGTTGGTACAGTCATCTCTTTTATTTTGTAGAAAGGGGGAGTAGACTGAGGAAAGGGAAAGTGAAAACAAAAGCATTAGAAAAAATAATCTTCGGTATGATACTACACTGCAGTGTAACATACTAGCAACTGCAAGAATGTGTCAGATACTCATTTTCTCTCTTGGGCAGCTAGAGATGGAGTCCTGGCTCCACAAAAAAAACGTTAACTGCAAGAGTCCTGCAATATTATAGCATGTGAAGCAGTATGTAGTTTGAGGAGTTTACAAAGACAGCAGGGTAGCAGAATCTCAGAGAATGCATCCCACTCAAGGTATTTCAACTCTAATCTAAGGCCAAAAGTGACTGCTACTCTGAAAGTATGATACTGCAGTATTCTGCAGTCATTCAGAGACAAGGGGCAAAATATTTTGGCATTGTATGCAGCAATTTAGAAACAAAAATGCATGAAGACTAAACAGACTAAAGATAAACAATAAGCATGAACTGACAGCCTGTGCCTTATGAAGAAGTGCAGAGAGATCTCATTATCTAGGCTGGCAGGACTTCCCCTCAAGAAAGGGTGTGCCAGCATAGCTTCATATCCAAATGTGAGCCCCTCACTGACTTAGGACTACCTCTGAGCTCTGCAGTCCGGTCTGCTCACTTTTTTTTGTTGTTTTGGAAAAAGCAGATCTCCTGTCTAGTTATTGTATAGCAGTAATAGCTCTTTAGCATGCAGCATAAATACAGCACCCAGAGAAGTGCCCAAGGACTCTTTTCTGTGACACTCTACAACTATATATGTAAAAGATGTCTACCTGGTTGTAGTGGGCCATATTTGCAATCTTGCTTCCCCAGTCATAAGCTTTGAGTTCCCCAGTCCTCACAGCCTAGAAATAAAAAAATAGACATACAAAGAACTACAACACTACTACCACGAGAATCAGAAAGCATAGTCATCCGGAGAACTGACAATGGCAACCTACACAAGAAACAGTGGAATGCCAAATGTTAACAAGTGTCACTGCTTTGCCCAGTGTCACAGGAATGGAAAACATTAACATTCAATACCATTAGACTTTGTCCCTTAAGATTTCACACTCTCTCATGGCAATGGTAAAAAAGATTAAGGAAAACACCTTAGTGTATCCAAAGCCAGGATGTGGCAGCTCCATGTTTACTTCTGAAATATTCACCTTGATGTCTAAATGTCTAAATGCATATGAATAAAGCGGGGAGCTTTCTTAGCAAGTCTACTCTGCATGATTCTACTATTTTTCAGAAACAGAAGTTTATATAACAGGGATCTGGGAAAAAAAAATCTTCACAAGTTTCTTCCTGAGCCAACACTTGAACAGCTGTGCACAGCAGAACACATTGCCTCTAATTAGGTAACCAAATCCAGCTACAAGATCACAAGTAGCACTGACCACTGATTCCATGGCAAATGTCTCACTTGACCAAGCTTCAGGCACAACAGCATCACAGGCATGAAACTGTGCATTGAGATGAACATCAAAATACACTACCAAAATATAATACAAAGCCAAAGAGAATAGAACAGAAAAATCTGCTGCTTTTCACTGGCTAAAACTTGTAATCAAAACAGGGTTTGCTGAAAGGGAAACAAATACTCGTTACAGCATCTCTCTGAGGTAAGTTCTTCTGCTGTATTTTTTGTTGGTTGAGGTACTTCCAGTTAGCAAATTTTCAAAGAAATAGGAAAGAAGGGGTGAACTACCATAAGCCCTTATCATGAAAGCAGCTGCAGTGAACAGCTGCCATTCTGACATTTGGCAGCTCCAAATTTCACTGGGGCTAGGCTGCACATATATTTTGGCATTTTATTTCATTTAAATATCAGACACATCAATATTCTACAAACAAACTAAAATCATGGGCACTTTAGATTCTGGAAACCCTACCTGGCTCCAGTGGATCATGTTTTGTACAGATGTTCCTGCAGGGCAGTGTGTTGAATACACATCCACTCGGGTCTGCAACGAGATCATTAACATGGTTTACTCCCCCTCATAGTGCATCAGTTCTACCCATTGTCACCTCCTGAACAATGAACAAACTATTCCATTCCTCTTAAAACTGTTAGGAACAAAAGCTAACTGGAGCCATACATATAGATAAGAAGTTAAAACATTTGGGGGATTAATTTTGAATGAACAGCAATGAACAACAGAACTCTCAACCTGAATTTTAAACCTAATAATGGTATTCCTTGAGCATTTTTACATATTCAGTCAATACTGTGTTAGAGTTCACAATAACTTGGCTATTAAAGAAAGTCACTAGAACACACCATATTCAAGTTTCTCTCATTAAAACCGCATAGAAGAAAGAACAGGTTGCCACAAAGGTCATCGAGTATTCTGTGGGTGCAAACATGGGTAGCAAGCCACTTCAGCAAGGAATTCTGAGGGAGGAATTGTTTCTTTCCAAACATGTCCTACAAAATAACAAACACAAAGGGCAAACATGTAATTGCACAGAATGACCTAATTTCAGCTTTTATACTACAACACTCTTGAGGTAATTATTTCCATTTGCACTGGTGGCAGGTGTGTCATATGAAAATCATTGATCTCCTTATCAGTGTTGTCATGGTTAGTGCTTCTGCTACAAACGGTGCAGTCCATTAACCCCACAAAAAGTACATGGGAACTGGGAAAATCTTGCAAGAGTTTCAAACCTAACCTCAAATTCAAATAAATTTTAAATTCAATAATTAACAGGTACACTGTACAGCTTCTTGTCATCAGATTAAGGCTAAAGTATGTTAAGCTCTGCCTGCTAATGTTAAATGGCTTTATACTTGCAATTTCCTCTCTTCAAACCATGAGAGAAAAACAAGTTGCATGAGATGTGGTGACCACTTCCTCTTGATGGGTATTTCTAAAATGTTTAAGGATTTTAAAATGGCCCACTGAAAACTTCCTTAAAAGTGACACAGATCTTTAAAATTAAGACTGACCCATGGGTTTGTCACCATCAGGTTCTCCCTGCACTCCAGCTTTTTGCAAGTCACCATGAGAATCAAGTTCCTCAGCACAACATGAACATCTGCACATCTGATCAGCAGCTAGTCTCATTAGACAAAGCTCACTATGCAAGGAATAGGAGATACAATTATTAGTGTCGCTTTTATGTTAACGGCCTCTAGAGCAAGGAACTAGTACTACAGACAGACTTTAAATCAGTACAGGCTAGATCAGAAGAGGGTTTATGTCACAGGATGAAAAACTCTGTGTGGGAATCTCCCTAGGTGGTGGAATGAAAAGTGATGGTTAAAAATTGACATACAGCAGGGTGTCCACAATGTCTGACTTCAGGCACTTAGTGCAGCCTGCCTCATTCCCCTCAATGTTAATGGGGAAGAGATGAACTTCTACAGAAGATGATGATTCACAGCATCTAAATAAAGCTGTTGCTCTTAATCACCCTCAGAAGGATCCTCTTCCAATACTAAATGGCTGATTGTGAAACAAATCTGTTAAAGTTCATGACAATTCAGAAGTATTCTATATAAAGATATGATACGACTCTAAGACACAGTGACTAGTTAATAATATGATTTCTCCAGCTTAAATTCTAGAAACATGTAAATGGAAAACCAATTTCATTCCATCTATTAAGTTGTAATTGTAAAATACTACTTTAAACTGATGCAAATTGTCTCACTAGACAGTAATAAAACCAGAGAAGACACTGCTGGCTTCAACAGCATCATCATGGTAAAACTGACCCAGTATCCTTGTCAGGTGTTACTCTCTGATCCACAGCTATTAACATTCTTTGCTATGCTACTTTCAGATAGAAAGGGGCATACCTCATTAGGCTTGAAACATTTACACTCAAATACAAACCTTAAGTAGCAGGTCAGGAAACAATCCCAATTTTACCAGAGGGCTAGTGGCAAACTTGACTGTAGCTACTGGTGCCAAGGCAAAGAACATTTTGATTTTCTTAGCCAGCTGTGGCAAAGTTGAAAAAGCAACAAAAGCTGTAAATAATAGAAGAATAATTAACAAACTTCACTGACACAAGTTAGATAAGAATTTTACCTGGCAGCAATTCTGCAAAAATCTATGAGAAAGTGTGCAAAAGTATTTTTAGATTAACAGTTTGACTGCAGTATCTATAATTAGGTTAAATAATGTAAATTAACCTAGTTACTACAAAGCCCAAATTAAACGCAGTAATTCAGAAGACTTGCTTTCTTACAAAAAGCAATTTAATGCTTAATAATCCAACATGCCTACCTCTTTCTACTAGAAGGTCTAAAGCACATGAGCCAGGCCTTACATGCAGCAAAATATTCTGGAAATGGGAATCTTTATTCTCTGTGTCTGATGAGTCTAACTTTATTATGCATAATTCATCAATTTTTTTTAATAGAAGCTGTACTGCCAGCTAGCTGTGACTTCAATTTATCATTCCAACAGCTTTCCACTTTTAAATAAACACAGAAAGATTAAGTCTCTTCATTTTAATGCTGACGGATACCCCAGAAAGCCACTAAAAACCAGAAGAAGTGGTTTGCAAGCGCCCTAGTTTTTAATCACTAAACCGCATATGTGGAACTTGATACCATTTCAAACACAATATATTCTAACAAATGCATCTCTCCACATACCCATTGTGGTGCCCTGTGAATGGCCAACGTAAAATACTTGTTCCTGGCCAGTTTTCTTCAAAATAAAGTCCACTGAGGCTGGAATGTCATACTTAGCCATTTCATCAAAGCTACAAAGCAAAGACAGGAAGTCAGTTGTGTAAGTAATCAGTGAGGAACAGCTGCACAGAGCTTTCCTGCACAGATCAGATGTGTGGACATAAAGAAAATCTTCCTTTGGATGAAACAGAACGCTGATGATTCAGTTTTCCCTTTTCTACTGACCACCTACAAGTTTCAGCATACTATACCAACCTCAAAACTCCCCTTTACTGTCCCTACGTGTGTGACAACACATGTAACCAGAAAAAAATATCCTGCCTGTTCTCAATGTGACTGTGGATAGCAAAATGAGGATACCTGAAAACCCAGAATTCTTCCTGCTTCACTGTGAAGTGTGTGTGTTTCCTGGACCAGGTGTTCCCTCTGCTGTTTCCCAGCCATACATCATAGCCAGCATCTGCCAGCATAAAGCCAAGGCTGTTGTAATCCAAGTTTGTGATCCAGTTGCTGGCATCTGCAAGCAAACCATGCTGCAGAAACACAGCAGGCCTTGGACCTGAAAAAGAAAGCATTTATGATAGATTCCTGTTCATTTGGCATTGCACACCTAAGAGTAATTCAAGTGAGCTATTGAAAGTCTGTTTTAGATTTGCACTTGAGTATTTAAGCTACTTGACTTAATCTACAAAGACTAGCAATTTGTATAATGGTCATAGTGCCACGAAATCACATGCTTTTTCACAAAAGGCTACTTTTTATCATTAAGAATTTTAAACTAGCAACTTCTTAGTTTCATAACTTGAAGCTCAAAACAGACAAGTGTGCAATAAATAAACATGAGAAAAGCAGGAGCTACAAGAAAAACATAGGTAGCTCTTACAACTGTTTCAAGCTCACAAAGATTCACCAAAGTGGCCCAAACACAGTGGCAGTTTTAATACTTATGAACTTTGCCTTGCCTCTAAACCTGGGGAGGGCATTCCCACGTATACACTCCTGTGATCTTTGTTTTCCAGTCAACACAATGCCAAACTACTGTGCTGAGCTGTGGAAATCTCTGCAACTGGTACTGATGTTATCTCTGTGCAAATCCCTTCCATCACCAAACCTCTGGCAGAACCTGAAGAGCAGTACAGTAGCCAGCAAAGGAATCTGTGTTTCAAAGGACTTTCTCCCCTTAATTTAACTAGTTATAAGAACCACAGTTAAGACCCAAGTAGAATTTAGGCAGATTCTCTTGACGTCCCCATCCTGAAAAGGGAAATGGCACCTTTATGTGGAATACAGGTTTAAAAATTGAAGGTTCCTGCTTCTACACAAAGAAAATAAATTAACATCTAATCCCTTAGGAGAAACATGGCCTTCAGAAACTACAAAGGCCTGTCTCTCGTTCTCACAGTAGCACAGGTGTTTTGGGTTTTACTTCTGTTCTAGTAACTGAAAACAAGTAACATGATAACGAGCTCAGTGCCAGAGATTACTCAGGAATTTACCTCCTCCAGTGACACATCACTCTGCTACAATACAGACTCAAACAGTACTTCCTCCATTGATAATTTAGACTTGGATCTTTCAGCAGAAACAGATAAATCACAACTTTCAGTCACCTATATCGTCTATCACAGGTCATGTCTGTAAATGTTTGCTGCAAGTTTCAAATTCCAAATTAACAATATTGTCCTTTTCTGGAAATCTTTATACTTGTCGAATGCCTGCTTTTCCCATTTTGTTAAAAACCCACATGGCATACTGTCCAGGCAAGCAGAGCAAGTGTCCAGCAGTGCCCAACTGGCACTGGAGACAGTACAGCTCAACATTACTGTTTACTCTGCTGCACTAATACTTCACTGTCTTATAAACAGGATTGTCAAGCCTAACATTGAATTTGTTTTCAGTAATGCGCCACTTACCACTGATACCTTCTTCCCTTTTACTAAATTCAGATCAACCAACTTCTGAATTTTTGAGGAACAGGCTCTCCTCAAGCTGCTACTGCTTGTTTCGTAACATTGGAAGGGGAAAACTGTTTAACTGCCTTAATGCTTTAATTCTGTTCTCATATTAACCTCCAATTTCTGCCAGTTCCTTTTTCACTTTACCAAGTAGTCACCAGACCTCCACGTGAATTGCACAATCCTATGACAAACTGACTTGGATAATAATAATGACTTTCTATCACCTGTGATCCTAAAAACCCCAGAGGGGGAATAAAAAACATAGGTCCTTGAATTACCCTTTCTGCATAGAACATTTTTTTCTCTTCACTACAAACCCAAGAAAGTGAAGACAGACTTACTTCCACACCCTTCTTACCCACCCTATGCAGTTGTTTTAAGGGTTTTTTTTCTAGTAAAACCAAAAATCCTTGATGTTTTGCTTTTAGGTTCTCTGGACATTTCCCCCCTTTTTTTTTTTTCCTGAAGAATTGTGGGGTTTGTTCCGAAACATCATGTGATACATAATTCCAAGGAATCCTATTCACATTATGCAGGTATTGCAAAAGAAAAATACGGCATACATACGCTAAGTCAGCAGTAACACATCATTGGTATCTTTCTGAGAAAAGATACCAAGTCTATAAAAACTTAAGATCAACATGAACTTTGAATTCTTCATTCTCCCAGGAGCTCATACTTCCACAAATTGACCACAAGGTCAGTAATCCTTGTTTTTTTAAAATTAAAGCACTCTGCAAAACATGAACTTGGGGTCGAGGGTGTGGCAAGGGGTATGTGGAGAATTCCCAGAGGTCAGGAAACTTCTGTGTACTTATGTCATCAATGAAGGATTCAACAAAATCAGCAGGTACAAAGGCAGCCTTTTTCCTGTGGGCTTCTCTGAAATTAAATACAAAGACACCTGCCAGTTTTGACGGGGCTCATCCAGGCACTGATCTTTACACGCACCTTGTGAAAGACAACAGACAGTGCAAACATCCTAACTCATACAAAATCAACAGATAAGCTCAAAAAGGCTGTTGCTCAGCCTTTGACAGGGGAGAGGGTTTTTCCACAGGTCTCGTTCACACCCAAGGCTAGAGGACAATCATAAATTTCTTTTGTGAGCTTCATGTTCTACCTGTAATCCTAGGATTTTTTCAGTCCAAAGTATTCTGAGGCAGTCCTTAGAATATGTAATTTCTATGCAAATGGGCTGCTGTTACGTGAATGTCTGTAGGAACTTTTATAAGGGATAGTGGCAAGACTGATAACAAATTCAGCCACTGCTCATACACTGTTAATTCCACATTCACTGTACGAGGATAGCAGGTCAAAAGGTACGTGTCTCTCTTCTTCCACATCAATTTCTCATTTTTAAAGCATTCTACCATTCAGTCCTCACAAAAGCCTGTGCCCATATTGCTCCATTGTAAGTTTGAGCTTACATTCCCCCTATTCTCCCTCTCCCCCACCTCCTCACCTGTACACCCCCTGCATCTCCTCCATGGTCTAAACAACGGTAGTCCTTAATCCTTTTCTGGATTATTACAAGAACAGAAGTTTTATAAATCAAAGAGAGCTTTTTCATTTTCATTCTTTCTTTCTCCAAACAGACATAAATCTTACCTTTGCTTCCTTCATGGCCTTTTCTTCCATAAGGTATTCTGTTAATGGAAAGAATATACCCATCTTCTGTTGTCACTTCATATTCCTCACTAGGGTATCCTCTGAAGGTAATAATTTCACTCTGAGGAGAGAAAAGAAACCATCTTGGAGCCAGACTGCCAGGCTCCTCAGTCCAGGAACATACGCAAAGTACCCTGGGTTTCTTCTAAAGACTGGAATGTGAAATTAAAGGGTGTGGTAGTAATGTGCCATCTGCCTAACAGGCAGATTTTCTTAATAAGACATCCCAGTACAGAGTCAGACTGCATCTAGCCAGACTGAATCCCAGGAATCTGCAAGGACTACCTAGACTGTCCCAGCTGCACGCTGCTTACAGAGAGAAAGAAGATGATGTGTTGAAAAGGAGAACATGGTAACAGGGCAAAACACCAAGACACAGATTTGGCAGACAAAAATGGCAACTGCCTGCTCTCAAGAAAACAAGTTATGAACAGGTGAGGACAGAAGAATGTCACAGGCACCACTGCAGCATATGGAAGGAGAGAAGGATGTGCCATTTCTTACCCTTCTCCTCCAACCTTATGCCCAGTGCAGAGTTTTTAAGTGACTTTGCTGTCAAAGCAAACAGGAAAATAATAATAAAAATCCCCACACCTGTTTAATGCTACGATTTCATTACTAGGTTTACTCTCCTGTCTCTTATGGCTTGGGCTTTATGTTATTTTATTTTGATGCCACTCCGCTAGGGCAGTGAACTTGCTATGTCATTGGTTTTATGACCCCAACCGTGCCTTGAGAAAATCAAAGAAATGCAAGACATGATAAGAGTTCTTCTCCTAGACTGCTGGGCAAGGAAGAGGAGGAAAATTTAATTAAGCATGCTATTTCTTTTAAATATGTCTTTAATTATTCACAGTGACATTAATATTTCAAAATTATTTTAAGGTTAAGTGCTAGTCCAATGCTATTAGCCTTAGACTAAATTACTATTTTCAGTCCTTGAAACTGTATTTACATGATCCAAGCACTTCTATTCTTATACACCTTAAGCATTTCTATCTTGAAGCATCTTCTCACACATGTGAAAAACTGGCACAGTTTAGATACGGCAGAGGAAAGAGCAACTAATACCAGTTACCAACAGGAAATATTTCAGGAGTAAGCTACTGCAGCAGAAGGAGAATAAAGTTAAGAGAGTAAATCCCAAACGGGGAGAAAAGCAGTCGTGGGTAAGAACACAGGAGCATGGTGCTAGGAGCTTCACAAACACCCGCTTTTCCAGCGGCTCCGAAGGACTGCTGCAAAAAGCTGCTAGCAAAAATCCACAGGTGTGGGTCAGAAAAAAAATGGAAGAGAAAGATCAACTATAGGCAACAGCGGGCCAAGAAGGACCTGGAAGGAGGAGTAGAGAAAGAGGACGTGTAAGCCTTGGGTGTGAGCGGCTGCGGCAGCGGGCTGGCCGCTGGCAGGTGGCTGCAGCCGCCGGGGCTCTCACCGCGGCTGCCCCGCTCGCCCAGCCTCCCCCTGCCCCGCTCCTCGCCCCGGTGCAGCCCCCGCTACACCGCGGACAAGGCTCGGGCACTCATCCCCACGGCCGCGCCACTCACGATGTTCATGTTCGTTTCGGGGTCCACGTTCCTCCTCCCTGCGGCGAACGCGCCCGAGCCGGCGATGCTCTGCAGCAGGAAAGCAGCGACCACCAGGCCCCGCATCGTGGTCCTGCGAGGAGCCCGTACACCGCGGCGAAGCAGAACCCCACACTGCGGCGCCTGCGAGCGGGCCCGGTGGAGGCTTTTGAGCCACCCCTCCGTGGCAGGGGCAGGGGNGGGGCCGGTCTCAGCCCACACGGCGCGGCCCTATCGGCGGTGCCGCCGCCCGCCCGGCCCCGCGCAGCGCCGGCCCTGAGCCGCCCGGCCCGGCGTGATTCAGCGTTTCCGCAGCAATACTGTGTGAATCCCCCCGCCTCCCCGGACTCCATTTCCAGAAGCCTTGCAGCTTCGAGAACGGCGCCCGTGGATTTGCTTCCCTGCCCTCCTCGTCTTCTGCATCTGCTCCGCCTCCGGGGCCTCCGGAGCCCGCGCAGTGCCGCCCTGCGAGGGTCTGCGTTGTGTTCCGCCCTGGCCCCCGCAGCGGGCTCCGTGCAGAAAGCGGCAGCAGCAGCAGCCAGGAGGGCGGCGGTGCCGCCTCGCCCGCCCGGCGCTCCCCGTGGCCGGAGCGAGCATCCCCGGGCTGCCTCCGGTGCCGGACACCTGCCCCTCGGGCACCGCCCGTCCTTCCGAAGAGCCCTGCAGCGCTGACAGCAATCACTGCTGCTCTTGCACACACAGATCACCCATCCGTCATCTTCGAGCATTGTCTAAACATATCAAACCTAATACAAATGGGCTTAAGTTGCAGGCAGGGTTACCATCACAGCTTCCTGCAGACCTGTTTCATCTTCATGCTCGGCGGCAACTAATTTGCAGGCACTGTATTGCACAGCTATGATTTCCCAGAGAAGCGTGTCTGTGGTCAGGGGATGTGTGACCGGGCTTGCAAAAACTTGGACCAAATTCAATCCTTTAAAATAAATACTCGTGTTACTCTGCCCAGGCCCATAGTAATATCCATAGAATAATACAGAAACCTGATACTAAATACACAGTGCTAGAGCAAGATGGTGTCAAGAACAGAAATGTTTCTGTTTATTTAGAAAGCATGAAGGTTTTAATTGAAAAATCATTGAAGTTTTTATAGCATCCCCGTGTTTTGATATGTGGATATGTCACTAGATAGAGAGATACTATGTGACCCTTTGCATTCCTGGATCCCACTTCTTAGAATTGTTTGATTTTAAAGAACTTGGGTGGCAAAATTATTGCTTGGTGATTCACTTGAGTTTTTTGTCAAATTAATTACAGGCTACTCTTCCCTCCTAGGGGAAAACCCAAATTATAAAATGCCACAATTGCTGCTGTCAAAAATAGTAATTATATGCTAACCTAGGCTAAATTGAAAGCAGCATATAATAGGATCCTGTAATTTACTATGGTATAGTTCATTTACATTATTTTAAAAATGAAAACTGCATTTCAGGCAATTGTTTGGCTGGGCTTATGATTCCAGGGGGAATTCTTTGTCAGCATGTATCCATTTCAGCTCCAAGGAAATGTCCAGATACGAATTTTCTCTCATAAAATGTGTAGATATGTTTGAAGACATTTCCTATTCTTCTGTATGTACAGACCACTCAAGTAAACAAAGACTTTGTATTAAATATGAATGCAGTTGTTCCCAGCCCATTTCCAGACATGTTTTCCAAGAAGCTTCTGCATTTGCTGCTGTGCAGTGCAGCTCTCCCTGAGAGCAGTCAGCCCAGCTACAGCTTGCTCTGAAGTGAAAGCAGCAGAGCTGTAGAAAGATTTGTGAATTTTCCTGTGCAGTGCCCAGCAAGTTACAGAGATGGCTGCAGAAAGGCATTGCATAACTGTTCTCTTACTTATTCTAATTTAAGCACTTTCTTGCATTTACTTTATTTAATAGGCATTCACGTCAAACCATAGCATATAGATGCAACTAAATTAGTAAAAAATAAGGAAACTGGGGCAAAGTTCTGCATTTCAGAGGAAAGATGCCTGCATTTTCCCATATATACCAAGCAGTGTACCAAGGAAAACAGATGCCTGGGACAGAAGTAGAGATAAGAAACCCATAGATACTTAGTAGCATAATAAATCATTAGTGTCCACATTTGGTTCGTTTGGTTTTGGCATTGCAGTAACCTTTTAAACACTTTTTTTTCTGTAACTACCTGCAACCTTTATTTTCCATAAAATACATGGATTTGTGTAGATACCCTAATCCTTTTCCTTCTCAATCCACTGCCTCTTTTCATCAGCTATCAAACAACTGGTTGCTAGAATCTTGCATGCTGCTCAGAGTAGTAGCTGTACTAACCTTTATCTTGAGCTCTGAAACATCAGCTCCAACAATCCCTCCACACACTCAGACAAGCACACGGACACTTAAATGAGACACAAGGGCGGGGGGCGGGGGGTGTTACTAAGGCTCTCCAAATTCTTGTAGAAGCTGGAAGTTCTGATATGTAAGACTGGTTTGTTGGGTATTTTTTGAGGAGGGAAAGGGTGGAAGAGGGAAAGGAGGGAAAAGAAGGGAAGAAGAAAATAAGGGGAAAGAATGGGTTCTAACATCTTTGCCGTGATGTTGATGGTTGTGGTTTTTTCTTCCTCTCATCAGATCCACTTTGAGTCATTGTTATAAGTTTGCTAACACACTTTTACACCTTTCTTTTTCTTCCCTGGTCTGCAGCTTCAGGTTACATCTGAATTTACTAGATATAGTGCCATTTATGTATGCTAGATACTATTTCTTGGATCTCTTTGTTACCCCAAAGTCAATTTTACAGAGCCAGGATTGCATTTTTTATTTTTTTAAACAAAGGATCAATGAGTTTTTCATAGGTGCTCCAGTCCCCAGGCCATTCCCATCTCTGTTGCCATGTGTGTAGCCTGTAACACGGCATTGCTCTCGCCAGCAACAGGCTGTAGGCTTTGCACTGGCTTTGCATGGCCTCAGGAGCAAGGCTCGCCAGGTCTGCTCAGTTTGACCTTGTCCTGACCAGCCTGCAGCTTTGTTTTGCTTGGCACAACTGTGACAGCAGTTTCTTGAACTGACTGCCTCTATCTGATTTGCGAAAGTATAGCCGTGGGTTTACATAGAAAGGAGCAACAAACATTTCCTTTAGATGGGATTTTTAGTGCTCTTAGACAATGGCATAGTGCAGAAAAACACAGGCCTGGTACAGCAGCAGGGACCTCGTGGTGTGGAGGCACGGGATGAAGGAGTGCAGGCAGGGGCAATAAGGGTTTGTGTGTGTGTTATGTGGGTGACACAACACCAATAAAACAGGAGCCTACAGCATGGCACAGAACCGTGCAAAGATGCATCAGCAGAGGCAGAAGGGGCAAATGACCCTTCCCTAGCCTATGCTTGATAACCAGGTCAGCCCATACCAGCCTGAAATATTCTCCTTACCATGGATGTCTCTGCCTTTGAACATAGTAAACGTCGGGAGCATTAGGAGCTGTTGCCACATTGTCCACAACACAAAGCAATACACGGCACGGAGCCGGGCTGAAAAAGAGCAGCTTAGTGACTCAGCAGTTTCGTTTCTTCAGCTGCAGACTGACTGTTCTGCTTCAGGAAACCCAGAGAAAAGCTCAAGTTTCACTTTCTGTTTCCCAGTTACTTCATCACACACCGCATGAGGGCTGTAGCATATTAAAAGGAAGGCATAACATCAGTAGGCAGCACTCCTCTGGCTTTGAGGCTACGTGAAGACAAGTGAGCAGAGAAGGAAAACCATGAGGTAAGAGAGCAACCCAGTCTCTGAAAGATGCTTTTTTTCTCTATGCCAAGGGAAAATAATGCTTATTATTTACATAAATGTAAGCAGTGACAGACTGAGCATCCAAACAACAGAAAATATTTTACAGAATATTTAGAGAAGAATCAAAATAAAATAAGGATGCTCTTGAATGTTGTCATGTTAATGCTTCTCCAATGAAGTTCAGTCTCTGTGAATAGAACAGAAAGTCAGAAAAATTTTGTGCATGCAGTTCAGGGGTGAAATCCAGGCTGCAGCAGATGCAGCTAATGCCCAGCCAAAAAAGTGTAATCTGTGTCTCAGACCTGTGTTTGTGACATTCCTCTTTGATTTGCCTCCTCATAATTTTGCAATCTTTCCACTCACTCCTTTTTTTACCCAAAAGGCTTGATTATGCAGTTGAGCAGCAGCACACACTGTGCCCCACAGGCTGTTAGATCTGCTAGGTGTTACAGGGGGGACAGCAAGGAAGTCTTTCAGAGAAATGAGGATTTGACTGAGAAGCCTCAGTAACAGAATTGTATGTCATTCCTTCTTTAAGGGAGAGCACAGTATGGACTAAAATGTCATCTCTATGTTGTAAAAGTGTCCCCTTGATTGTGTGATAAAGGCCAGTCTGTGCACCCACACAGGGACACAGGTAGGCAATGGCAGCAGGGGAAACCCAAATAACGCTCTGCCCTGGTGGCTTCCAGGCTTCAGGAAGAAAAGCTGTTGAAAGATGGAGAGGGATTGTCCTGATTTCATCCGGTATAGAGTTAATTTCTTCTCAGTAGCTGGTACAGTGCAGTGTTTTGCGTTCAGTATGCCAATTATGTGGATAACACACTCATGTTTTGTTTGATGCTAAGTTATGTTTATCTTAGTCAAGGATGTTTTTGTGTCTCATGCCCTGCCAGTGAGGAAGTGCACAAAAAAGCTGGAGAGAGCACAGCTGGGACAGGTGATCTGAGCTGGCCAAAGGGATATTCCACACCATAGAACATCATGCCCAGTATATAAACTGGGGGAGTTACCTGGAAAGGGGGCTGATTGGGGTGCAGGGACAGAGTCTGGCATTGGGCAGCAGGTAGTGAGCAATGGTACTGTGCACCACTTGTTTTTCTTTAAGTTTATTTTTTCGTTTCATCATCATTATTATTATTTACTATTATTATTATATTTTATTTTGTTTCTCTCATTAAAAATTATTAAATTCTGATCTTAACCTACAATTTTTACTTTTGATTCTCCTCCCCATTCCACCAGTGGGCAGCGGGGGAGGAGATGAGTGAGCAGCAGCAGCATCAATTATTATATTTTATTTTGTTTCTCTCATTAAAAATTATTAAATTCTGATCTTAACCTACAATTTTTACTTTTGATTCTCCTCCCCATTCCACCAGTGGGCAGCGGGGGAGGAGATGAGTGAGCAGCAGCAGCATCATGCTTAGTTGCCAGCTGGGCTTAAGCCGCAACAGGGATGTAAGGGTATTAAGGACCAGATGTATGCCAACAAGGTCTGGTTAATAAGGGTGTGTGAGTGTGTGTGTCTAGGGGTGAGGCACCTGGGGAGAGAGAGAAGCTCCCTAACCAGCCGCTGGAAGTCCAGAGCCAGCATCCGAGGAGCCATGGGGTTAGTGAGTGTGTGGTCTGTAGCAGCAAGTGGAATGGGGTTGCAAACTCATGGGCTGTGCATCCAAGAGCCAGCAACTGGAGAGACTGGTGAGATCTGGGAGCCAATTCCTGGATACATTAACCATATAACCAGTATAACCATAACGTAAGAATGGTGCTATGATCTAACATACAAGGATTTAAAAATGCAGGAAATTCAAAATTAAATTTATAATACAAATCATAACATGTACAAAGGTTTAGGAAAGACAATAAATCACATTCTCTATAGTTTAGGGGAATCTTACGTGATTACGTCTTTTGGGTAGGCATCAGCAATTGTTCCCAGCACAGGAAATATGTTCCTGAGGCCCAAGGGTGTTCCAGCTTTACTACAGAGAGCAGCCCTCCACTTTAACATCCATAGCAACATCTGTTCCTATGTAAGAGGCACCCTCATACACTGGCAAGAAGAGTTACTAAGATCACTATTCAGCAATTTAGACTTAGGGCTCCCTATAGCTTTGGCTCGTTTAAAGTATTGTGGACTAAGGGCACCAAGTGAGGTATTGCCTGCCTTTAAAGTACGTCATGCCTGGTTTAAAAACAAGAATTGCAAGAAGCAAATGGGGTATAAACAGCTTTTTCTTTGATTTCTTCTAGTACCATTTCCAAGAATTCCTTGAAGACTTCCCTGCTGCAATTAGAATGTCATTTTACATGGACTTTGCTGGAGCAGCATGTAAGTCTTCAGTCCCTAGAGGAAACAGTAGTTGATCATATCAAGTTTGTCGGACAATCCGACATTGTAGATTATAATATGCTCTCCTATGTATGTCACCTAAAGAATTCAAATGAGGAAGCCCTGAGAAATCTCAAAAAAGCTGAAGAAGCTGTTCAAAAACATCATCCAGGTGAAATTGCCAGGAGAAGTCTTGTTACCTGGGCGAATTATGCCTGGATCTATTACCACATGCAGAGATATGAAGAAGCTCAAACTTATGTAAGCAAAGTGGAAAACAGCTGCAAAAATCTTTCAGGTACTGCTCATGGGAAGATCCAGCTTCCAGAGGTCTGTGCTGAGCAAGGATGGGCATCATTACGTTTTGGGAATCATTACTTCGAGAGGGCAAAGAATTGCTTTGAAAATGCTCTGAAGAGTGAGCCCGATAACCCAGATTTTAATGCTGGCTATGCAATAGCAATGTATCGCTTGGAGTATTTAGCTGAGAGGTGTTGTGAAGAGAAGACATCATGCCTTAAGGCCCTGCAGCGGGCACTGGAACTGAATCCAAAGAACACTACCATTATGGCATTACTTGCATTACAACTTCAGCGATTGAGACGAGCTAATGAAGGGGAGAGGTACATTGAAGAAGCACTGCAGATAACCCCTGATTTTCCTGTTTTTCTGCGATATGCTGCTATTTTTTACAGAAAGAAAGGAGAAGTGGACAAGGCATTGGAGATTTTGAAAAAGGCCCTAGCACTGACGCCAAAGTCTCTCTTTCTGCATCACCAGCTAGGACTCTGCTACAAATTCAAGATAGTTCAACTGCAAAAGAGAAGATACACATCTCAAAAGGAAGTGGAGGATCTCATCCAGCTTGCCATTTTTCATTTAAAAACAGTGGTAGACAAAAAGCCAACATTTATTTCTGCCCATAGTGACCTAGCAAACGCATATGCACTAGGCAAGAGGTATGAAGAAGCTGAAGAGATATTTCAGGAAGTGCTTCAGAGAAATTATCTATCCTCTAGTGATAAACAAGAAGTCTACTTCAATTATGGCAATTTTCAGCATTTTCACATGAACTCAGAATGGAAAGCCATTAAGTGTTACATAGAAGGTTTGAAAATGGAAAAAGATTCCTCTGGAAGAAAACTGTGTGGAGAAGCTGCGGAGACATTGTTGAAACAGAAAATTAAGAGCTGTTTAGGAGATGCCACAGATATTGCTACACTTGGACTCGTTCATAAACTAAATGGCAAGAAACAAAAAGCAATTGAATGCTATGAGAAAGCCATTGCTTTGGATCCCAGCAATGAAGAATATCAGAATGCATTATTTGAGCTACAACTTTCCATCTCAAGCTAAAGCTCACAAAAATCCAATGTACCAAAAATTCCCCCAAAGCAAAGACATTTCAACAGACTCTCAAAACCTTTTTTGTTGGGTTTTTTTTCATTTGAAGGTAGATATTATGACCTGATGAAACACAGGTGGCATCACTTTCTGGTCATAATGTAGAAACTGCAGACAATTGTTCATTTGTTCATTCACTAACAGAGAGCATGCTTGGACAACTATATAATATATATAACATGTATTTGCTAACATGGGTATAAATATTGTACTTAAGTGATGATATGTAGAACAGAGAACTTCCAAGATGAAAATCAGATATTACTGTCTACTGAGAGAAAGATAAGGGAATCATATTGTATTATTTTGTCTGTACACTTAAAGGGCATGCTTATACTCAAATAGAATTTCTGAAGCTTTTTTAAGCATTTCAAAAATATCTTTTGTAGAAGAAACTTTTGTTGAAGGCTTGTTCCATTTACTACCTTGCACGGTGTTTAATTCTGAAAAACAAACGCTGTTTAGCTAGTCCACTGGAAAGCTTACAAAATGTGTATTATTGTTGTGAACTATTAAAGTCTATTGAATCCATCAACTGTTGCTTCTGGGTATCTCTCTGATCATCAGCCTTCATGTCAGTAGATTAAGTAAAGAGAAATAGCCATTCGAAAAAGTAAGAAGGATAGAGTTTTGTCAGGATACAAAAGGCTGAGGAGACAGCCCCTTTATTTTCCCTGAGCTCTCAGCAAAGCTGGCTTCAGGGGCATTGCGCAGAAGAATTAAACTGTGCACAAAACAGCATCTGTCTAGTTTACCCAAAACATCCTATCAGGAACCACAACAGCAAACATCTGGAGAGGAAGGAAAGACAGTCTTTGAGATGCCAAAGAGATGGCTGTGGTCATGCTGGTGAAACAAGCCAGGGACAGCAAACACACACAAGAAATGACCTGAACTGGACATGGTGGGCAGAGCACAGCCAGAGCAGAGTTGGGTGAGCACCACAGAGCAGGGCAGGGGAACATAAGGGGCATGTGGAAAAAGGAGTGGGTGCCCACAGAGTCTACATGAATGGAAGAAAGGGCTGAAATGACAGAATGTGTTGACAAGGTGATTGTCATCAGGTGTCCAACTAAAATTCAATATTCTTTGCAACATGCTAGCCTAATTTCCCAGTAATGTACCTTCATTTGATAGACCATAGTACTCAGGGAAAACTAATGCTGTACTTCCAAAACACTTTTGAGCCCTAGCCACTAGTGTAGCATGAAGCAAACTGGTGACAGAGTCCATCAGGAAGGATGTGCACTTTAGTTTCTAGCCATCCTGGAGCATTCCTGCACCCGCAACAGCACCCCTGTACAGGCAGGATGACAAGCCATGAAGGAGGGCAAAACACCCATGCCAGATCACAAAATATCAATAAACCTCTTCCTTCTCAGCTCTCCTTCAGAGAATCTTTCATAATACAAGCAAAAGCAATCAAGTGTACATAATTACAAACACCCCCTTCCTAAGAAAGAGCTGGAGCAAAATCCACCCTTGTTTCCCAGCCACCTGCCAGCTTCTCTCTTGCAAACAAAGGCAACCCTACGTAGGGAAGGAGCGGTGAGGAGGGAGAGCAGGAAGGGCTGGGAACAGTTCTGACAGATCACTCCTGAAAGCTGTCTGGAACAACAGTGGGGTCAAAGTCAGGAACTGGTGACTACCCACATTGGTGTGCCCAGCTATGGCGACAAAAGGGTATGTTAGATGACCTCACTGCCTTTGTGAATCTTGAGGGCTTCTAAGCTCAGCATCATCACTAGCTAAACTCTACTGGGGCCATAGAGGGTGGAGGGCAGCAGGGAAGAATTTGAGGAAGAGGTGGTGCAGGTTCTCAAAGCCATGTTAGCATATCCATTCTCCCCTCCACACTCTGCCACCAGAAAGTCTCCTGGAAAAAGAACCTTGAAGAAATAAGGATAAGCTATATATAATTTTGGAAAAAAAAAAGTGAGCCTGAATTTTTATGAAGAGTCATAGCAGCTGGATCTGCACAGTGAAGAAACTGACTGTGAGACATAGTAATGCAAAAAGTGTCTTTGTTGTGCCTCACCTCCTTTGTACTCTGGAGGACTGCTCTGGACCACAGTACTACCTGGGGATGCTCTGTGCAAACACAACCTTCGGGATTTTGCCTGTCTTGCAAATGAGGAAAAACGTTATTTCCCACAGGGAGGTGCTGCTGCATTGCCTAGCGTGCCGAAACGGGGAGCAGGTTGAGCTGGAGCTGCCGGAGGTAGACAAAATGAAACACACATTTTGGAGAGTCCAAATCCGTTGGGAAGAATTAGAACTGCACAGAGGCTGAACACACCTCTCAATTGACACCCGAGTATGAATACATAACTGGAGCCTATGCTAGCGATGCAGGGAAAAAAAAGAGTGAAGGTAACCCTTCAGGAAGTATTAATTTATGAATCAAAAGCACCTTCTAAAGTATATAGAAAATTTTACTGAAATGCACTAGAATAATCACTAAGAAGAAGGTATTATTTATTGAGGCAAACCCCACTAAGGACTTTACTATGCTGACCATGAAGTAGTGTTACCATTTAAGTTAAACACGCTCTTCCTTCTCACATAAATTTGTAACACTTCAGAAGGCAACCAAGGAATTGTTGTGGCAATATAAAATACATTCACCCTATAGTAACATAGCTTTTGTATTTCAGGAGATGAGTTATTATCCAAGCTGACAGAAATGTTTCATGAATGCTTTTTCTGAAAAGAGAGTCATTTTTCAACAGAAGGTACTTGACTTTTCCAATGTTGTTTTCACTCAACTTTTCAAGATACAATTTATTAAAAGTTCCAGATTATCACTAGAATATGGATAATTTGAAAATAATTATTATTTCCCCATTTCAAACCTCATGGAATGGAAACAGATGGGATAACTTCAGCAGCTATAAGCAGTTTCACTTACTTACGCTGAATTTCCATCCACTGCTCAGAACAGAGCATAATCCCAGGCAGGATCCATTTGAGGTAGAATCTGTGTCAGACAGATGTTACCCCAAGTCCCACCACGCTGCCCTGGGAAGCCAGACAGGCTCAGCAGCGCGGTGCTCCAGCCAAGCTCATATCCATCAATGCTTGTATCCATCAGGGCTGGTGAGAACATAGAATTACAGAATCGTTAAGGTTGGAAAAGACCCCTAAATCATCAAACATGCAGTGTTAGGCAAATTTTTCACAGCTAGCTCAGGTATCTTGGCTTATTCCCACACCATGCCATGCCAGGAAATGTCCTCCATGGAGGACAGCCTGAATATTATGATCTCTGAAAAAAAATGTTGCCGATACAATAAATCATTCTTTAAAAATATTGTAAACCAGAGACTTCTACAAGGCATTGCCTGAAATATTTCACATGGCAGGATGAAGGTGAACTGTTCAGCTTGTGTTGTGTAGACCAGGAGCTAGAAGTTCGGCGTGAGGCTTCACCAGCCTGGATTGTATTTCCACTTCTTCCACATGCAGGTCATTTCTTGTTACTCTTCCTTCCTTCTGTTTCTTACTGGGGGCATTCATGACAGGGCTGATATTTCACAGTGTGTTTTATGCACAAAAATAATCATTCTGGTATATAAGCGTTTCTCCATTGAAATAAGTCAGAACAGAAACAGTGTTAGAAAGCCCTGAAAGAATTTTATCATTTTCTACAAAAGGTCTGTATATAAAACCGGTTGAATGTTTGCTGCTAAATAAGATATTTAAAACAAGAAGTACTGCTTAAAAAACAGAAAGGGAAAAGCCTATGAAAAAAATCTTGAAATAATAAAAGAAAATGCTAATAATATATTATACAGTATAGTTTACTATGATAAAAATGCATATAGCATTATTCCAACAGGCTTTTACAATATGCAGTTCCGACATGAACAACTAGTGATGTGTTATGATGTCGTAAACAAAGTAATTAAACTTTTGTAAATTTATTTACAGTGGTAATTTATAACTTGTTCAAAATAACTTATATTTTTTGTTGCCCACACTAATCACTACTTTTTCAATATTAAAATATTACCTCAAGATCTAAAACATTATCTTCATCAGTACTAATTAATAAAACCACTTCAGTTTTTTCCAAATGTGCATATTTTTCCTAACTCATTAAGAAATGCTCATGGATAATTTTCGTCTTTTTTTTATGAATATATGTTAAAAACAAAACTGGGGCCCAAGACTCAATTTTCATGCTGAGCTGAAGAAAAGTTATGTCATTGGCTTTAAGAAGATTTTGCACTCCTCTCGCTTATTCTGTGGTCTGTGCCCATATATCATGCTACTGGCTCTGACCACATTCCTGAAGCAGGGCAGCAAGAAATGCTTTATTTAAACACAGACAACTGAAGTCAAACCATTTTAATATGTTATATTTGAAATACACTTTGATAATAGAACTACTTGATACACATGCTATTCATATATATATATATATATGTTTGTGTGTATATATATATATAAATACATTATACCCCTATGGCTGTACTCTTGGTCTAAACCAAATTGGTGAACATCAGTCTATGTTGCTTTCCCTTCCAAGGCACAGAGTGGAAAAGGACATCATGGGCAGCCACTGAACACACTGCAGACTAACAAAACTACTGGGTCACTGTAAATGAAAATTATTTGGACTCTGATCAATTTGTTAATGAACAGAATAGCACTTGATACAGCATTAAAACACTGAAACTATTTGTGTTGCAGAACATGAAGTTCTCCCATCACTGACAATATTTTCACTCTGGAAATTTAGAAACATCCCAGTATTTATTAGACCATCACATCAGTAAGTTACTCCATGAGCTACATTCACTCCCTAGCTCCTGTGAAGCAGTCAACTGGAGTATATTCCTCACACAAGTAGTAGGAAACCATCAACGAGTCACAGCTCTTGTGTTCTGGCCATAAAGGAAAAATGACCTGACAGCTCTGCAGATGGCACAAATGAGCAATTTTCACCACCTGAAGATACAGCTTCCGGGTCTGAAAAGAGAAAGACTTGCCACTGCAATACACAGAAACAATTCTGCCCACATCCTCTCCATTATCAGCCTGGGGGGTGGGCAAACTCACAGTCATCTGGTTGCACAGACTCCAAATAGGTCCAAATTCTCTAATAGGTGCTGATTTTACAAGAGGAAGAGGCTCTGTGTTTGAAAACACAGGAGCCTCTCTGGTCTTTTCGGCTGCCTTTGGGCTTCTTCCAACTAATGCAGCTAAAGCGCATTTGTCTAACAGCATGCCTAGTCCCCTGGCACAAATTTACTTCTCTTCAGATAGCAGAGCCACCACAGCACCTTCTCCACCCTCCAAGACAAGGATCAGCTGGAAGATCACACCCAGAAAGTAATTGTTTAGAAATTCAAATTTTAAAGGTACACAGAAGAAAAAAAAAAAAATTGCTGTAGAGGGCTTGGGAAAGCAGGTCTAAAACCATATTTGAAATTAAATTGCAATGTATGTACAAAGTTCAGGCACATTGTAAAAATAAAGCTGCTCCAGAGATACTTTCAGCATAAATCAATTTCCTGCCAGATTTTCTTTAAAAAAAACCAAAAGCAAAACAAAGAGATTACTTTGGCATTTGAAACAGTTATTTGCAAAGAGTTTCATGAGGACTGATAAATGTAGAGATTTTTTCACAGTGTGTGTGATTAGTCCATTGAAACATACTAGACCACAAAATGAAAAAGCTTGCATCATTAGTAATATTTTTGAATGTAAATGTTATTGTTCATTTTTGGTGACTGATACCTGCGGAGTCAACATTGCATTTCAAATAAATCTGTGAACACTTGTATCTACAAACTCTATTTCCAGTCTAGCTTTCTTCTATTACTGCATTAACTTAGTCTTACTGTTGCTGTATGTAGATTTAGGCCAACTAAAACACGACAGAAAATTCTAATTGAGAGCTGTCTTATTTCACAGGAGAAGTATCTTCAACAGTGTAACACCACAGAGCCACGTCTGTCTCAGGCTGTGCCGTACTGAGTCTCAACGGCACTTGTCACCTGTTGCTGAAGCTGTTTGTGTCCACAGCCAAAAATTCAACATCCTTTTGGTCTAATTCTGCTGTGACAGAATAAGCTATTGCTCCATTTGTCCAGATGTGCTGTTTCAAGGCCGTGTTACCAGTGAGGGACCGCAAATGCAATCTTTTGATTTTCTTTGCTAGTCTTGCAAAGCACAATAGTGCTGAACTAAATATCATAGAAAATCCGCACAGGAGAAATGATGCAGTGTAGCTGCCAGTTGTGTCCACAAGCCAACCTGTAGGAAAAAAAAAAAAAATTTTTAAAGGTCCACCAGTATTCTGGTGGATAATTTACAAATCCTGTGACCCAGTTATAAACTTCTGGAGTTACCACATATGAATACAATAAAAAACACGGGTTTACATCACCATCACTATACTTTTACATCCTGGGGCAGGGAGGGATTTGTCCTCAGCAGGCAAATAATACCTTTAGGGCCTTTTGTTTGGAGGTCAAATCCACAAGAAAAGGCAGGGCAGTCATCACCACACAACTAAATAAACATTTTCCAACTGCATGGATTTACCTGACAGTCTTTAGAAGGCTTAGAGAGCTCTAAGATCCTCATGCAGAAACATTTATTAAGCTATGCCCTAGGCTCATGCTTGGCTTAAAACAATTCTATTTTGCAATATTTTTTGCTGTGGAAAATTAAATTAAAAGCTTCAGGGCAGTGATTAATTGGGAATTGATGTAAACATCAGACAAAATGTGCAAGATATATATACCTGGTTGTTTGAAAAAGATCTCTGACCTTCCACAATACTAAAAACTGTGTCAAGTGCTTTCTGAAGGGTACAGCTGATGCTTTGATGGGACTACATAAAAACAGAGGCTAGACAAAATTAAGAGGATAAAAGCGGGTATTTATCGAAGGGCCTTCAGATACACTTTGGGCAGTCAAAAGCCTTCAGAGAGGCTACACCCAAGATGGACGAAACATCACGAGTTTTTCACACTTTTATAAGTTTGGTTCATTTGCATATTGGGGGTTAATCCTCCAATTACCGGTAATGAGGTCATTACCCCAAGTTTTTTCTGCCCCTTAATCCATTTTGTTCACATATTTCGGGGCCTGAGACAGTAAGGTGTCCTTGAAGTTCAGGCCTAGAGGGGATTTGTTTTGTCTGACCAGAATGGGAGAACAGCAGCTAACAGGCTGTATGGAGTTTCAGAGTTACACACTAAAGCATTACAGGATCTGAAAAATATAAAAGTTAAAATCCTAAGGCATCACAGGTCTCACCCTTACTTCACTGCAATGGTACGGATGGGAAAAATGGTGGTTAGATATTACAGGGATGAGCTTATTACCAAAGAGGAGTGGAGCTGACTCACCCACCTGTTCAAAGCAATGTAGAGACTAAAAGATCAAATCTTTCACACCAAAAAAAAAACCCAAAAAAACCCTACCCAAAAAAATCTTGGAATTAAACTCTCTTTAGAGATATTTAGATTTTACAAAATCATGTAATTTCACAGTGAGATATTTTACTCCTTCTACTTGCACAGTTTCTAAACTATGTGGAGTGGTGATGTAACAGCTCTTAGAAGCCCATTCCATACTGGTTTGTTTTTTAAATTTCATCTCGCTCTATATGTCGAAATCATCCCATCGAGACCAGGATGGGAGATCTAAAGACTTACGAACGTCCAGCTGTGTTCTTCCTCTACCCAGAGGCTACCTCCACGTTCAGTGTGCATTTGCTGTCCTTCCTCCCTCTTTGCATCACACCAATAGGTAAATCTGAAGTGCTGATAAGATTATAGGAAAGTCTTTTGGGAAAACTGACCTGCCACAGGTGGGCTCACTAGATATGGTATGGCATGAAGAAAATACACGACGCCCAGTGCTGATGATAACAAAGAAGTTCCCACTACATCTGCTGTCATGACAGGGATCAGCGTTACATAGGCTCCATCAAAGTAGCCAAAGGTAAATGAGAAAGGCACAAGCAAGGGGAAGCTTTGGAGAGCTGGCAGGAAAAGACAACAGAGGCCATCCATTCCCACAGCAAAGAGGTAGCAAAAGTACCGATGCTTCTTCAGACACCTGCAAATTTCAAAACAGAAAAAATTATCACTGAAACCAGTATCTCAGCTTCTATGCCCTGGCATGCAGTGCTTCAGTCTCTCTTTTATATAGCTCAAATTTAAGTCCATTTCCTTACACAGTCTTCAGGATTAAAAACTCAGCAGACAAGCCCAGGTAGGGAAAGCTGCCCACCTACAGCTGCAGAAACATCTGGCAAGCAGCAGCCCATGCTGCCTGCAGTGTTCTTCAGGATGTTCCTTGTGACAGAACCCTGCTACCAGGATTTTGCATTCCCCTGAAGTTTCAATGTTCAAAGCAGTATTTCACTGGGCTTGACATCCCAGATCAGCAAGGTGCTCCCAGTATTCTGCATAAAATATTGCGGTATACCTCTCTTAGCTGTCACCCTTCCCGTCAGCCCTTAAATGCAAGTTAGTGTGAGCTAAGCAGGATGGCAATTCCCTTCCTTCCTGCCCCACAAAAACAATAATGGGTTTTTCCCACAAACTGAATAAGCACAAAAAATGCATGCTTTAGAATCCAAATCCTTGTTAATTTAGCCAGTATCTACTGATGTTACAGATGCTGTACACTGACATTTGGAGTGAGCTGAGTTCATAAAGCATGTTAAGTTCTTACATACTGGAAAATGTACAATTTTTGTTCAGTCCTTCCTACTATGTGCCTGACAGTACTGGGCCAGACCCTTAACCCTCTTCCGTAACTTCTGTGCCTCCCCAGCAGCACAAAAGAGATGGAAAGGCAGAAGAAGCAGGGTGAAATCCTCTAGGACATAGATACAGAGAATCATGCTCAACGGACCTCAGGCAAGGGGTTACATTTCCACTGTCACACATACAAACACATCATTTTTTCAGGGAAAAAAGATATTAAACCAGCAGAATTGAATAAACTCAGAAGAGACAGAAAGACTAAGTAGCAAGCATTTCTGAAAGTTAGACTGTGTTGTTGGGTTTTTTTTAAGTTACACATGCTACAGGAAGAGTCCATAATGTTAACTTTTATATGTATTATACCTCACTTGCATCCAGCCTCCCACCAGCTAAAGCTTACACTTGATCAGCCAGAAGCCCTTACCTTCTGTCTGTTAGCCATCCGAAGGTGATATTACCAATGATGTCTATGACACCAAGTATGGACATGAGGAAGGCAGCCTGGTGATGGCTCACTCCAACACTCAAGGCATAAGGCACTAGGTAGACAAAAAGAGGGCTGCAGCCATATGCCATAAATAAAACTGACACTGCCAGCACCATGAAGCCTGGCATCAGCAAAAAGTCATATTCCTTCCATGAACAGTAGCATAAACATTCATGAGGCCATAATTTGATTAAAGGTGAACAGATGAACATTCGCTTTAAGTCTTGTTTTTCTGTTTCAGGGACATAATCCTGTTCAAGAAACTCAGGAGCAGTTTTACAATCCTCCTTAAGAGAAATAGGCCGCATCAAGGCACCACAGACACAGAGGTTTAAAACAAAACCTCCCAGGATGAGCAAAGCTCCTCGCCAGGAAAACTGCTCAATCAAGAGCTGGACCACAGGGGCCAGGATGAAGGTACCGATTCCACTTCCTGACATGGCTATTCCATACGCCAGTGCTTTCCTTTTGTTGAAGTATTTGCCCACCATCGCGATGGCTGGAGAATAACAAAGTGCAAACCCAAGCCCTAGAAGAGAAAGCAAAGTGCAGATGGCTTAACACTAAGCACGACATATGGAACATATTAAATCAAACCACGTAATGTATTTTCATTAGTACAAACGAGTAGAAAGCTTTTTCTGATTCTGTATCACGCAACCCAGTCTGAGGGTGATGAGGAACTGGAATGACGTCTTTCTTCCACTGGCGGGGTCACTGACTTCACAAACCTTACTGATGACCATTAATCCACAATAATAAGACTCAGACAGAGGTGATGGGGTTCACTAAATAACTAGGAGGATCACTAAATATGTGAGAACTGGTGTACCAGCCTCTCCTGCATGCAAGATGAAGTCTTGCCCCATGGTCTGCACCAATGCTGGCACTGGATACACTGTCCTGATGAGGCACCACTTTGTGTTTCGGTCTGTTGCAACCCTGAACATTAATTTTCGGGTCTCTGAAACACAGTACAGAGAGCCTGTCTCTGTTACTAATATTCTACAAAAACCTCTCTTGGTCAGCTAAACAAACTCCATGCAATAGCTGCTTGGAGCCCTGATGATTTTAAATCCCTGCCTACAAGCAAAGAGAAAAGCCTCAGAAAACAAAGTCAGATCCAATGGAGTGAACAAATAAGATTCATCTCTTGGACCTAGAAAAAGATTGTGCTCTCTGCTGCAGAATCAGAGAGCAGGTTTTAATCATCAAGTGGTTGCCCTAACACTAAAATATGTATTTCTGAATCAGTAATAGAAATGAATTCCTGACTAGGGTTTTGGAGCTTGTCCTACACTGAGGGTAAAATGGTCCCCAGTGCCTTTGGCAGAACTTGCTGAGAGAGGAGATAATCACCCAGTGCCGTGACCAGCTTGCCACGTCCTCCTCAAAGGCCACACTGTGTGGGGCAGGCACTAAACCTGCCAGCACGGAATAAGTGGATTAGAGGGACTCTGGGCGGCGGGTGCCTGGTCTGGCACCCCTCAGGAGGCAAGGGGAGAAGCAGGGCACAGAGCTGGGGTTGGACCTGTACAGGCAGCAGAGCCCTGGGCTAGACATCATCACTTGAGAGCTATGAAAATCATACTCTATTAAGCATACACACCATTTATTTTTTAGTGAGTTGGCAGGGGGAAATAGGTCTCAGAAAAGCCAACAAATGTCCTGTAAAAAATTGGAAAGTTTAGGGTTGAAAACGTTTTGATACCTGTTAGAAGGAACTCTGCTATTTATTGACACTTCCCAATCTTTCCCCTCCTTCACTCTTTGGTTTCAAGTCCTGCTGCTTTTATGGATTTTTATGGACCACTTGTTATGGTCCCGTCTGCTCTCTAGGGTGGGGGCACCACCTCTAGCCTTTACCAACACTTCACCTCTCTGTTAATCAGTCCCCACAGACTAAAAGTTCACTGCTTGTAGAATTGGCTCTTTGCAACTCCATGTACAAATTGTAACTGCCTTTCCACCTTGGTATTCACAGCAGCTCCCACTAAGGAAGCCTCAGAGGTATTAGCATGGTATGTAGCATAGTCCCTCGAGTTACAAGAAGGCTTTTTATTTGTTATGAACACATTTGTCAAAGATTAACATCGTAATACAGGAGCAACATGTGCTACAATAAGGATTTTTTTTTTTTAAACAAATAAGCTGTTGGCAGCATGTGAACTGCAGTAATTCCACCAACTCGTTACTAAACTCCAGGGGACCAAGTACAAGGTCTTATATCACCGTGGCTACCAGGTCAGTATTAATGAGGAAGGAATGTCAGTGTGACCACGGGCCCCTCTCAAGTTCCTCTGTGCTCAACAAACACAGGCAGACAGGACAGAGCAAAGATTTGTTATCACCGTACCTGAGCACAAATGGAAGAGCTGCTGCAGCAAGACTACCAACCAGCAAATTTTTTGCTTTTCAGCTCGAATGTAATGCAGACAAAAGTAAGGCATACAGCTGAGGTGCCTGGTATTCACAGAGTGCTCCTCTATCTCTTACTTATACTTATGTTTTGATTTAAACTTTTTTCCAAATATGCAAATATTTTCAGGCAGTCTGGAACTCCTGCTATAACAAACTCCTCCCAAATCCCAGGCAAAAAAGGGAAACCTTTTCATCCATATCAACTGCAACAGCAGTCCTTCCTGACCTCCCATAATTTCAGAACTTTAACCACAGTCCTCTTTTCTAACAGAAGGTAAGAGTTGCTTTCACAGGGTGCTGCATTTGCGTTATACGAGATCAGTCAGTGCAGAAGCTCTCACTGGGGCAGCCAAAGCCTCTCTTTTAAAATGATGGGAAGAGGTCTGAGTATCTTATTTGATCCGTGCAGTGTCGATACAACACGGAGAAGAGATCAGCCATCATTTTTAATATTCCTGTCTTGTCTTCCAGGAGCAACAAGGGGGCTGAATGCATCCTACCTGTGAGGACTCCTAATGATAAGTAGAGATGCTCCAGGCTGGTGGCGAATGAACTCAGAATTAGTCCAGTAGAGGCAAGCAGCCCTCCTAGCATGATACCAACTTGGCAGGATACATGATTACTGATTAAACTCCCAAGCGGGGCTTTAAAGAAACAAATAAAGCTGGTAGTTAATGGCAGGTCCTCACACACAGTTCACTGCAACAGTCATAAAGGAAAAGGAAGCAGAAGAAAGCAGGAGAAAATGATAATTGCAGCTACAGAGTGGTACCCCAACATCCCCCTATTGCAATGGCATAAGCACCAACAAAAAAAAAAGAAAAAAACTTCTAAAAGTAATTTTTCTGAAAGTCAGGATAAACCTGAAACTTACAGTAGGTTTCTCAGCAGCCATTTTCATAGATCAAGGTCATTATGGGACACAGCTAACCTGCAGTGTCAAGGGGTCAAGACAGGCCAGATCAACAGCCCACACTGTTCATTGCTCCATGCTTACAACACTCAGACCTTTCCGCACCTGGAATTTCACTTCAGCCCTCAGTAACTTCAGGTGTCCTTCCTCACAACTCCCTGGCCTTGTGGGCTCTGGGTCAGACCCAAACAGGAGAGGTCTCACATCTTTTGGACGATCTCCAGGACTGCTACCCTTTTGCTGCACTTCTCCAGCACTGATGGCTCCCAGATCACCCTGCTTCTACCATGGGATGTCATCACCAGCCCTCTCCCCATCTACTACCTGCAATGCCAGGGCAAAGTTACCCTCATTTCTCTTTTTTCCCCAAGATATAACCTGGCTGTCACACGTGAATTGCTATGTCTCATTCCATCTGTGTCCCTCTGCCTTTCTAGCAATTCTTATGGATTAACCCTCTTTCACAGGACTAGGGCATGGATTTTCACCTAGCTGCATAGCTTTAAAGCAAACCCATGAGAAATTCAGTACAACTGCTGCATTGATACATTTAATTTTTAGTAATATCAAATTTTCTTTTAAGGGAGAAGACTATCTGTAAATATACTCTTTTGACAAAAGGAGGATGGTTCTAACTTGGTCTGGAGGCAAGATGTACATCCTGTGCTGTCTCAAATATGACTCCAATCAAAATGCAAAAGAAACAAGTTCTCAGTTAATAGCATTCAAATATGACGTGTCCCAATAGACCTCAACAAAAGTACATTTCTGAAAAATTAGATCATTTCACAAAACAAACTTCTGCCTCTTCCCTTTAGTATGAAGACACTCCCTTCCATGCACAACCATGCTGGGGGAAGCAGCTTGGATATACCATACCCCAGAGATCCCACAGTATCACTCATTCCCAGCTGACTCCACCAACTTGAGAGCATGCTAAAAGCAGATGGAGCTGACGCAAAAGCAGCCACATTACACTTAAAAGGGTAATACACACCACAGAGCATCGTAGCACAGTCAACAATGGAGTGGATCCAAGCAGTTCTGGCATAATCCTGCCCAAAATATGCCTGGAACTCCACAAAAAAAATGGAGATGCACCTAGGACAAGAAACATGAACACCAGTCTGTTGAACATGGAATATTCACGTCACGGAAAACACTGGTCTCACTCTTCGGGTATAAAAAGTACCCACTTGAAGGTCCTCTCTGAACCCTCACACCTCTCCAGCTCCCAGGAAAATCAAAATTGTGGTCATGAACATTTTAATATCACATATTTCTTGCAGGGGTATCTGCTGCTAGAGTTTTTATAACTCATAGTATCTTGAAGTGAAAGGAAATAGAAATTGTAATTCTCACCAGCAACTTATAGCCCATATCATGATGTTGCTTCCCTGGCACACAAAGCCCTGGCTTCCCAGTTCGTCACTGACCTTGTCGCTCACTATTCCTCACCTGCACATACTGTGAGGGTAGGGTCAATATAGTACCTACAGAGCAAACACCACCTGCTGCTATGTGTTCAAGGATGGACAAGTGCAAAGCAACTCCTCACAAACAGAGAATCAAAACGCAGAAGGAGCCCGTGGACCTCCCAACAATTTAATAAAATGCTTCCAGGAGAGGTTACTTTGATATACTTAACAAGTGTTACTGTTCAACATGTCCCTGCAGAGGAACAGATTAAAAGGCTGCATAGTTTCATTCTCTTTTCTGGATCAACAAGAGATGCCTTTTCCCCCTCTCTTTTTCCCAAATCAGTGAATGCCCACTTTATTCAGCTTTTTTTCTTGCACACAATTCATTCTTCTATATAGTCCAATGTGTTCAAGCCATTGGATGATTTCTTGGATGTAACACATTTCACACATGAAAAAGGAATTAAATCCACTAGGAATTCTCTACTGTTATTATGGAATTGGTACATTTGTATACATTAACTAACACTGTATCAGTGTTTCAATCCCCTTTTATGCTGTCGGCTCTAAGACCCTAGATTCCTAAAGACTTCAGATCCCTAAACCTGGCAGCTTTATTTTAAAAGAAATAAAAACTTTCAGCAGGAAACACTGTATTTACATTATACTGACTGTCCAACAAGGCACTCATTCAGCTTTCCTCACTTAGCCGGGTGCTTATCTCTCTGCTTAATATAGCTAAAATGTCCATGTTCACACACACCAGGCTCCTCTGTCTCCAGTCGACATCAAAGTCACTGTAAAAGCAATCTCATTCCAGATTGCATTATGTTTATGCAAGGCAGCAGTCTATTCCTGTTCTATTTTAGAGAAAATGTTTTCTGCATATTTCGGATACCAGAAGGGTATAGAGAGGGGTCTCTTCTCTAGGGCTTGGACCTTCTCAGGCAGGACAGTACCTGAAATGCTTGCAGTAGGTGAAGGGGGTATTTACATGTTTTTCACATTGACTCAGGAGTCAAGCTAACTCACTGGGACTGGCAAAAATGAGCATGGCTGTGGGGTCAGAGGGACACAGTGAACCCAAAGAGACCCTACATGATTCCTCACTCCCCAGCCAAAAACCACCACAGCCTGAAATAGCTCTACCTGCCCCAGGCCTTGATTCTGTAAGAAATCAAGGAGTGGGTGCTGAAAGCCACAGCAGCTGTCAGAGGAGGCGAGACTAAAGCCAGAGGGCTCATAATCCCTCGGGCCTCCACGCAGCCTTAGGGGTTTCAGGAAGCCTTGAAAAATGTATCAGGAGAGACTCTGTACCTAACCAGAATAACCCCGTCAGCTGCAGGACATCGAGGAGATCCCAAACCCTCTTCCTAAGGGGAAAAACAAAAAGGTAATGCCACAAACAGGTCAGCAAGACAAGCAGCAGTGCCTTTACCTTGTCACGGCCCTGGTGCAGATAGTGACAAGGAAGCAGCCAGCGACGATCATCCATCCCCAGCCTCCGTCGGGAGGGCCGGTGCGCCGGGCCCGCCGGGACGAGGCCGTGGCCATCCCTCCCTGCCCCTCGCCTCAGCGGCAGCGGCTGGCTCCGGCCCTCATGCCAAGCACGGGCTCCGGCCGCTCGGCACATGGGTCTCCGGCCATCTGGGGAGAGAAGACGGGCAGAGCAGGAGTCAGGACACGTTGCACATGCTGTAACCTCAGTGGCTGGGCAGGACATCCTGCCTCAGCTCTGCTGCACAAACGTGAGCGGTTTCTTTCACATGCAGTTTATGAAAATTTCTTGGGATCAAGAAGGCCATCAGAATTTGAGCCAGTGTCTGGTATAATGCTTTTCATGATCATTTGGGTAATTTGCCCAGCACCTGCATCCTAGCACACAGTACCTTCTTCTCCCCGACATGTTACTGCATACGTGTGCGAGTCACACACTTTACTGCTGCCAGCCACTCATTTACCTCCAGCAGGCTGCCCCACTCATGCCAGTCCCTGGCTTGAACTGTATTTTCACTTGCAGTCTCTACTCAAACTAGCAATTCTTCCTTGTACACAATTTAGGGCAAAAGTTTTGTTTGAGAGAATACGGTTTTCACCTTTGTACGAGAGGGGAATATCCACTGCACAACCAGAGCAGATCTGATGATAAAATGACCTCCTTGTCAATGTTCCCACAAGCTAAACCCCAGAAGGAAGATGTAATCAGCAGGACACAGCAACTTAATTTTCTGAGCATGGACAGTTCACAGAAGGTTAGAGCTAGCCTGTCCCCCTCTCCTAACCACTTAAATCAAAACTCTGTCTGCATTCAGGCCATAAAATGGTTTCTTAACACACACTGGGTGCTGCAGGACACTGCAGGAGACCAAATGACACCCACTGGACCCTAGATGAGTAACTGAGTCATGTGCTTTGCCAGTGGGACCAGCAGCCCTTAGTCCTTCCTGCATCAGTGACTGAATGGCAGGGCTCGATCGAGGGACCTGAGATGCCCCAATTTACTCAGTGCAGGAACACACAGTACTGGCTGTCAGTGCTGGATTTCAGGCCATGTTTCTGCCACCACCAGCAAGCCCTTAGCCTCTGGATGAATCAAAGATTTATAAGGCATAAGCAAAATATTTGGGATGTCTTTCAGTTTTGCTTGAGGAGAAAGCTCAAATAGTTTCTACCTCACCTAACTACAACAGGTGCTAAGTGTGCAACGTTCCCACTGACAAGAACCACAGGCTTCCCAGGAAGTGTTACCTGTTACAGCAGGTCAGAGGGCTGCAGAGCCACTTAAAATGGCAATTCAAGAAAGCAGATACATGGCTAACAATGTGCATCCTCAGTCCTTGAAGCTGCTCAGACAGATGATGCTCAAGGCTTGACTCTGAAAACCCAGAGCTCCATGACCCAAAACAGCAAGGCACCCCAGAACCAGCCCCAAACACCACCACGGCTGAACCTTTGAGAAGTGCTCATCAGTGGCTGCCGTGAGATACCCAGATCTGCACCTCAAAACCAAAACCGGAGTTATTTTAAGAAAACATAGACACACTGCCAAACTTAAAGGTGAGAAAAATAGGATAAAACAGGTATGACAAACTAAAACCACAACACATTGAAAGCTTAGTTGAATAAAAGCTAGTCCTACCATGACATGTGAGCAGACCACATTTCTCATGAGTAGATTCCATCCAGGCAACAGACAGTTTCGCAGGGTTTATGTTATGTTTCAGGTAAGTGGACATGAACTAATGACTAATTCTTTATTTTTAACTGATAGGGTCAATTGTAGCTTCAGTTGAAGCTTTCTCTATAGCTTCAATCAACAACTGCCTTATAAAATATGTGCAAACATTGGATCAACAAGTTATCTGATGGCTGAGGCAGTGGTTACATGATTCTTCATGCTGGATCAGTGAATGACCAGATCATCAAGCAGTAAAATTTGAGTCAAACTATCACCACATCCCTGTCTACTTAGATGGAAAACAAAATTCAACTCACTTTTATGAGTGTTTACATCTAACCTAGCCACAAAAAAGCTGCTAGATAATCTACCATTAAACTAGAGTAGCACAAGTAGATTATATTCTGATTTGTCAGTGAAGTCTACTGTCAACTTATCCTGTCAAATTCACTTGAACAAGCAGAGCCAGTACCAGTGTTTTGTACCATGTGGCCACCACATTTTGCATGGGACACTGAGGGGCCTCAGGGCCTCAGGGTGGATTTATTGCACTATTGCGAGTGTAATAAGTTATGTTCAAATGCCTGGATGATTGAATAGCCCATAAGAACCCCTGAATTAACAGGGCATTCGTAAAGTTCAAGTTATTTAGCTCAAGAGTTTCCTGGCAATCTCAAGTAATAGAGTTAGGTGGAGTTTGCATAACACGTGATCCATCACAGAGGGATCCTGATCAATTCACACATACCACTGCAGCACTTCTGCAGAGTCTTGGCAAGGAGAAGCTTCTTATTTTGGATCTGAGCAGTATCTTTCATTGCCCCTTCTACAGGATTTTTTTTTTTCAAGTTATGATTATTTAGGATGGAAGAGAAACTACCAGGAATGGCAGAAGGGATAACAGTAACCCTTCAATAAGCAGAAATACAAAAATGTTCAGAGGAGTCAACAATCGCCACATACAGAGCCCTAACTAATTTTAATGCACAAATAGCAGTAGCTGGGTGGCATGGCCTCAGCCTAGTTCTCTGGCCCGACTTCCCAGGCAAGCTTCAGATCAGGGCTGAGACCCTAGTTTGCATTTTTAGCTGTACATTAACGTACTTGGTAAGAGTCTGATGACATATCAGGCTAAGTAAACACAGATTAGCTATTTGGTTACATGGTTACTTGCTGCTATTTTCCCAGAGCCCTGCCAGCAAACATTTAATGAGGTTACAAGCGACTGAAAACAACCATATTATAAGAAATGCCTGGCCAACAGAAAAAGGCCACCCACCCTCCCTGTGGCAGATTAGTGCAAACCTCATCTCCTTGACTCCCCGCTCACTTCAAGGAGTGCTGTGCCTTTCGCAGCCACTGAATTAATAGGCAAGTTAAATAATTACCTTTCTTGTTGCTGCACATGTCTAAAAGCACTTATTATGTCAACCCGACAATTTCATTCTGAGGTTGGGAAACCTCATTTGCTTACACCCTGGTGCTGTTTTCTTATAGTCTGTATGGTGGATAGTACGGCTTGTGGACTCTACAAATGAAGTTGAACAGCAAGAAAGCACACTTTATCTGAGCAATCATGTCCTCGCCCTTCCCAAACCACAGTTTGCTCTCATGTTGCATCTCTTTCTCAACCATTCTGGTATAGGATAAGACTCTCTTCGCATATCTGCTCCTCTGTAAGGCCTGGCAGCATTGGCTGCTATTATAACACATCTCAGATGTACACGAAAGCTCCTGCTGCTTGAGACAGCTAAAGGCGAGCAGGGTTAAAAGACAATCTCGAGAAACAGCTCTATACTTTGCAACCTTTGCCAGATAATTTTCACTCAAGCGCTAAGCAAATGTGCTTCGCTGTGAGTTCAAAGATGCAAGTGGGGTGAAGACAGTACAAATTCTGCTGATCCCTTAGAAAGCCTTGGTTACCCAGTGTGCCCTGGCAGCTCACTAAGCAGGGACTCTGTACCCCCAGGTTAAAACATTAGGTTTAATTTGGCAGGACAAATAACCTATCAGTTACTTCAGCAGCTGTTTTTGAGAACCCTGGAAAGAAAACAAGTGCTCCTCAGAGCATCTCCCTTACTCAGTCGCTCAGTGAGCAGAAAGGAGTGGGTGAGGTTACTAAAAAGGCACTGCTATAACCTTGCACCTCATCACAAGGTCTCTTTTGCCAGGAAAAGGAGCACAAAAATCCATGGCAGCTTAGCAACCAGCCAGCACAGTGAAAGGAGCCACTGACCTTTTAAACAGCTCACAGCCAGCAAGGCGCTCGCTGCTCCCTCTGCCCGCCTCTCCTGCCACCCTGAAGGTTTCCCTCTTTAAAGAAGTGGGTTCAATAACGATATCGCAACAGTGTGAAGATGCAAAGCATTTGTATGAGAAAGGACAGAGAAACAGCAGGTACAGTCATGCTGGTCTGCCCAGGGACCAGGGGTGGGGTTTTTCCTACCTTGTTCAGCTGCTCCATTTACAGTGTTGATGTACCTGGGAAACACCCTCATGTCAAGAAACACCCCCTCCAGTGCCAGACAGTTTGGGTGCTTTTTGAAAATGCTCCATTTGCAGAGGGATATGGCTTCAGCCAGAGGAAGAGGCATCAGGTAAGGTTTGCATCACAGCAGAAATAGGCAGGAACACACAGATCCCAGACCATACTGGGGGGTCCCACTCCACTACTTTCTTATTCTTTACCCTATCCTGAATACACAAAGTCAAAATGGCTGTGTGTGTTTAGATGCCTTTGCAATTTCTTTCAGAACTTCATGGAAGGATTCTGTGCAGTTTATCCCAAAGGACCTGGCCCAAATATGTATTACCAGCATAAATAAGCACAGAATCCAACACTTACTCTACTTGTTCCATAATATGGAGATGCACATGTCAGAAGAACAAGAAAGAGATTTACCCAGAATTTTCTTTCTGGACCAGTGTGAGATACATACAGATAGTTAAACTGTATGTGCCGTTTACTGCCTTTGCCATGAAGATGGGGTGGGCAAGGCCTGAGAAACTTGTGACAGTCTCTGTGCCCAGAATGCTAGGACACACTTCCAGAACAGGTTCATGCACACCACTGAATTTAAACTGTTCTTTTCTGGTGAACAACAACACACACAGCTTCCAAAGTCACTGTAAGAACATTCGTGCAAATGAATTTTATGGAGAACAAGTATAAAGCAGTTTAAGCATAGCTGGAGAAGATTCATTAATGTGTGGAAGGTAACAGAATTGCATATATTTATTACATTTAACCTATGCGCCTAGCTCTAGGGCAGTTTTAATATCTTCTCGTATTTACCCTATTCACATAGCTCTAGGACAGATCTTTTATCTTTCTTGTTCTTAAGATTGCACCAAATATTATTTCTAGGCACTTGCTACATTCATGTTGACCTCTTGTTTTAATACTCTCTTGCTTTCTGTTCCCTTTGACTGCTGCATCTTTAATGAACAAAAAATAAACAAACTAAAGAACTATGAATAAAAAAAAAAACAAAAAGGGCATGGTGTGAGTATCAAAGACAAGAGGAAGAGAGAAGAAGGAAAAAGCTAGTCAACAAAAAGATGTTTGTTCTGTGGGACAGTGGAACATAAGATTAAATATTTTACAGGTTTTGAAAGAGTTCATTTCTTTTGCATGTCTTGAAGGATCAAGGATGACCACATCTGACCACTGACCAGAGTCCTTCCCAGAAGTGTGCTAGCCCCCTTAACTTATACAATAGAGCACATTTAAATGGAACATGGTATTTCATATGTGCAGACAGCTGCAAACCTTCTATCAACTGGACTAGTTAGGAGAAAAGGATGCACTCTTTTTTTTTTTTTCCTGTTAGGAGAAAAGACACTTTTTCAGCTTCCTTTTCTTCCCCATATTCCCACACTAGCAATTGCATACCATGGTAGGCACTACAGCCAGCATTCTGGCAGGCAGCTAAATCCTAAATTGTTCTTAAATACATGGAAAATAAAGACTTCAATTCTGTACAGCTCTTGGGATGCAAACACTATTTCTAATCTAATCTATTTTCTCCAGTCAACAGCTGTCTCATTCTGCACCCTGAGTTAGCTATTTAAGTCAGAAAGAACAGCTTGTTTTGATTTCAGCAGTCTATTTATCAAGAATTATATGATTATGACTTTGACTTGTTTAAAAACAACCCAAGAGGTCCTTTGCAACCCTATGTTCCTAAATAAAAATAACTCCATTGAGCATCTTAAGGCTGTCACTCTATATTGTCAGCTTTTTTCTGTTTAAATATGAGTCTGTCCAGTCTCTACACAAAAACAAAGTTTATGTTTTTCTGAAAAGAATGGCAGCTGAATCCATGGAAATTTTCATTGTGTGAGCAAGTAGTCTTGCAGATTATGCATGTCTTTACAAGCAGCGGTACACATTCAGCTTCCCAGACCTCATAAATTCAGTATCTCTCCAGCACTGTCACAAATGGTTAAAAAAGAACTGTTTACCTGAAAGTTCATTTAGGGAATTATACCAGAATCAAAGCAAACAAACAAACATATAAAAATATCCCAAAACGAAACCAAAATCCAACCTGACTTTTAATTGCCAGCATAGCACTAAGACAAGAAGCACATTAAGACAGACTGTGGTAAGTACTTCATGCTTTCTCCAGTGTTTTATCCATATATTCTGGAATAAATCTGGATGTTTTATTTTGAAAATGTGTAACCAGTTTTATACTTTTAAGGAGGGATTTCCCCATGATACCAAATAAAAGCAACATTAATAATCTATTTGTATTGCAGTAGTGCTTGGGGCTTCTAATCAGAGAGCAGTGTCACAGGGCTGGGCATCAGACAAACATCTAATAAAACTTGCCTTCCATCCAAAATGTATCCAGACAGAGAAGACGAATTGTGCAGCAGCCCAGCTTAATAATTCCTATCACTATGCTGAACAGCAAACGTTCTTTCTTTGCTTCAGTTTATGCATATGAGGGAGGTGGTTGCTGGAGACAGATTGAACAGGAAAAGCAGCCTGGAAAGCAAAGGGATGCCAAGCAGCTGGTAGAGAATGGAGGTGCCAGAGAGGGACATAGGTGAGTGGGGTGACACAAAACAAGGGCAAGAGTTTAGAAGACTCGCTTTTTACCGAAAGTAAAAACACTCAGAGCTGAAACATGAAAAAGATGGCAAAAGGAAGGGCTGTACAGCAGCACAACGTTCATTAGCTGCTCCTGTACCCAGCAGTCGCTGGGACAGGAAGGGCCATGGTTGCCTCTCACAGAAATCACTTTGCCACGCTAGCTCCTTAATTTATCAAAGTTGCCAGAAATTTTTAAACCAAATAGTGAAGTTTGAGCCACAGCAGAAATTGTTACTGCCTGCTGGGTCACTAATGAGAAATGTAATGTGAACATCCCTTGTCTCTTAAAACCATTGCGTGGGGCATACAGAAAGCCTGACAGAAGTCTACAGAAAAAGGTTAAGTGAACTATGATGGAAACCTCTTGACCCTTTTACATTGTTTCTGGCTAGGTTAGTCCTTAAATAATGCTGTGCAACTACAGAGGGTAAAAAATGTGAAGGAATATTTTTGTAGGAAAACACCATTGCAGAGAAAAGCTTGACTTTAAACCCACCTGAAAATGTGCATATTTGGTTGACACTCTTAAGGGTTTTTAAACAGGCACAGTACTCACCATTTCATTTTTTACTGTGATGAAAAGAACAGAGAGACAGACAATTTTCCTTGAGTACATGGCTGTTACTGAAATCTGAGCTGAGACTGTCAGTGAGCACACCCTTAGCAAGACTGCAGTCACACATGCTCCATCTTATGATGTCAACATACAAGATGTGTCAGAAATTTCTATGTTTGCTATTTTTCTAATATCTCTCCATTTTTCAATATTTCTACATTTCCCTAATGTAGAAACAGGTGGTGGGTACGCAATGGTTTTTGGAAGGGTTTTTTATTTACTTATAATTACACTACATTTTTCTGTTAATGTTGAGTTTTATATCATTAATGATGATTAAACATTTCTTCAAACACTTCTCATTTACTGTAAAGCTTAAATATGTGATAGAAAAATAATTTTTCTGAGTCATTCCTATCTGTTTGAGGATCTGTGCACTTCTCTGGATCAGGCACTTATTAGTGTCCTCTTATATCCTTAAAGAAACGTTAACATCTGACCATGATTGTTTGGAAATTCTGAAAAAGCTTTTTAATCAAAATGGTCATCTGCTGACACTTTTCCCACATCTGGTATATTAATTTTTCCATCTTCAGGGCAATCTTGCCCTGAGAAAGAATATCACTGCAAAGCTGCCATGGAACATGGGAGAATAGCACATTTTTTTTCAGACCATTACATAGTCAGTCTGTGGAAATCACTACTCTCCCCCTTCTTCACTGATTCTGCACCCCAGATCCTACTTTGGTGATAAGGATCCAAAAATTAACCTCTCTTAGGTTAGCTGGAGATAACCTGGTGAATCATATAACAAGCAAATGCTGTTCTGGTCCCTCCAGAGAAAATGAGGATGTTCTCAGGCACGCCAGGAGTGCTCAGGCACCAACAGTGCAGCAGTGCCTGGGTAAAACTGAGGGGCTGAAACCATGGAGACACATCTCCCTGAACATACCTGGACGTGCCAAAGGCCACCCAAAACCTGTGGCTGCTGCCAGTTTTATGTTTTGTCTCTGATAAGAAATGAGTGCTGATGAACACCAGTTCCAGCAAACATCCTCACTGGGGAGTCCCAGCCTGGGGAAGCACTGACAACCCTTCTGAAGTGTCCTGGGAGAGGTGCCACCAGTGCCCAGGCTCCTGCTTGGCAGAGGAGATCCGAGAAAGCAGGAGGAAAGCCCGGGGGACACTGGTATGCCCTCACCTAGAAGTCTCAGTGATATGCTTACAGAACTTGTGCTTGTACTTGGAGCTGTTTCACAGTTATCACCTTTTCAGCCTTTCTGTTTATGGAAAAACCTTGTTCAAGCCAAGCAAAACTAATTTGGTTTTCAATGTCCTTGATGTGCGTGGCTGGGTTTTAGTAAGATGCACTTAAACAGAGACATATTTTCCCCATGTTCTTGAAGAGTTCAGAGCCCAAGTGGCATTGTTGAGTGTTTTAACAATTCACACAGAAAAATACTTTTCACAGTTAATTTTCAAGATGTGAATCTTATACAAGTGCTTTCTAAAGGGAAAGGAGATGACTGCTTCAGAAAATAAATTCTGTACCTACAGAACAAGCTATGCAGAAGATTGCCTCTATTTATCTGATGGTTTAGGCCTGGTGTTAGCGTCAATTCATCATCTTCTTCAATGTGCAGTATTTGCAAAAGCTAATCAGGCATGGAAAGGCAAGGCAAGTTATTTCCTTCTGTTCACACAAGCTTATGCTCTGAAACAAAGCTATTAGGACACTTGATGCCTTGCATGCTCTTCTAATGGACAATATGCACCATATGATTGCAAACTGTCACCGTGACTACTATTTTTCTTGGAAGGTTTTCAGCTGAAACCTTGAACTCTGTAAAAAAGTCAGATAGCCCTACTATCATGTCAGAGCCACAAATTATTTTCCCTTTAATAATGTTAGTATATAGTTATGGTATATATAATGGTGCATTAATATAATCCCCAGCAGGACTGGTAGAAAAACCTCTAAGTACTGGACGGACAACTGTTTAAGACAAAAAAAACCAGGATGCCTGTCATTTCCTGAAACAGACTTCCAAAAGCAAATACTGATGAATGTGGCTTTGCAAGGTTAGGTATTTCTGAGAAGTCACTGCACAAATCACGTTTAGTTTATTAAAAAAGCATGATATAATATATCATAATAGATCCATAGGTACATTCCCATGAACAATGAACACATCTCTGCACAAGTAGGCTCATATGTGTGTCACTGCACACAGCCTTCAGAAAGTAACGAAAGGGAAGCTACTAAGTTGGGAAGAAAACATTAAATACTGAAATGAAAGACAAGGAAACAGATGGAAGTCAAGAGGAAAAACTCTCAGCATTCCATACAAAATAAATCTCCAACCAGGAAGAATGCATTAGGCAGCATGCATGTAGTGAAAATATGCATCTACTCACAAGTAACTGTTTTGGTGAGATCACATGCTGAAAGTTAACAAACAATCGAAGTGTCTTGGGCAGATCAGCACATTCTTCATGCTCAGTCTTCCATTTAGCCTCACCAAGCCATCCATGTTTCAACTAGATCCTTGCTTAATACCATCTTTTAGTTTTTAGGAAAGCTTTAAAGCTTTGAGAAAAGTGCCCCAGGTTTCCTTTGCTGAGTGAATACTGGTGCAGCTGCTTGATTACATCATTTTCAGAAATGATCAGCAGGAACTTTCCATGATACTTAAGGGTGTACTCCTGCTAGTTAGCACTGCAGCCCAGAAACACAGTTTCTCAGTTCTATGTTAAAGAACATTTCTCTTCATAGAATGTTTTTGGTTTGGTAAGTAAAACCCAGAAAAAAAAAAAAATCTCCCTGGTACACCTTAAGTATGTTTTACCTTTGCTCTCCAGGTTTCTATTTTAATTTCTTTAAAAGTTAATCTCCATTTTCATTTTCTCTGATGTTCACATACATGGCCTCAGTTTGTATCCTCTCAGCTCCACAGACACACAGAACCATCAGCAAGCAGAATGTTACAGGAAGTGTTCAAACATGCCTGTGATGGAGATGTAATTGGAAAGAATATTTGAAAAAATATCTGACCACAAGAAGCACAAGATTATCTCAGCTCATAAAAAGCATGAGACCAAGGGCTTCTGCACCTAAGGGTGCCTCTGGCAGGAAAACAAACCTGTAAGTAGTGAGGGCAGAAATTTTACAGAAGAGAAATTTGAGTTACTCTATCAGTAAACAAGTATGTAGAAAAACAGGAAACCACTTTCTCCAGATTGTATCACATTTGTTTTTTCTCTTCAACATCTACACTGTAAAGCCAGATAGCATAAAAGAAGGAGGAAAAGAGCCCATCTGGAGGAGCAAGACAAGATGTTAGGGAGTAATCTTGTTAAATGTTAGACAGCAGTGATAAGAGAGCCCATAAAAGGTGAAATTTTAAAGTACTTGAAAAGGGAAAAAAAGAAAGAGGCTGATGCTATCTAAGAAAAATAACCTAGAAATTTATGTAAGAGCTGGTTATAAAAACATTGATAAAAAGGCTCTGTTTCTTCTTCCTATTAAACCCAGCCCTAATTACAGCAGCCGAATATTTACAACCCCAGAACCAGCACAGCCTGCCAAACCTCCCATAAAACACCCAAAGGCTCCTATGGGCAAACTCTCAAATGGAAACACTTCAGAATCAAACTATGCAGGCTCTGCTTTTTCATCCAATCCTACAGGCCAACTTGCTGGCCATTCCTCATAGCATCTTGAACCACTGAACTGGAAAGTTTATAAAAGCAAAAAACATGGCTAAGAAATTCAAGAACAGATTGTAGAACTTAGTATAGGCTTTCAACCTGGTACCATGCTCCAGGAGATACTCCATAGGAGTTATAAGAAAGTTTTAAAAAAAAATAGTCCCAGCTTCGTTATTCACCTTACTGGTCAAGGAGCCATGGTGAAGAAATGCATTTGCTCCCTGTTTAGACTGGACAGTCATATGAGTATCCTTTGGTCAAAGTCTCACCACGTGTCAGCTTGGGAATGAAAACAAGATTTGAAAGGATGACTCAACAGTTATCCTCTTATCCTGTTATTCCAGCCAACCTTGTAATTGTCTCTCAACTAGATCTCGTTATCGAAAATCCTTTTAGCGAGATCAGTTTCACTTCAAACAGCCTATTACATGGATGACTAAAGGAGCAAAAATAGCTCAAGAGTTAACAGACAAAAAAATTATTTTTAAAGCCAACATTCACATATTGATACACAGAGGATGATATTCCTTAAAATCTTACCGCTGTGAAATTAAGTTTTTTCTGTAAAAATGAACAGGTCCTAGTGATTTTTTCAAGAACACCTTCTATTTACAATGAAAATTCACCCCCTGTAGAAGATAAACTATAACTATCAAGATAGTATTATTTAAATTGCATCTTCTGAATTACCTGGAAGAGTAACTTTGAGCATCCCAAAGAAGAATTGTTACAGGAATTGTTGGTTCACCCATAAATTCATTGACACCATAATAACAAAAGGATAATCTTGATCTCATGCTAAAACTGATAAACAAAAACTAAGGTCAAATTAAATTAATATCTGTTTCTCAGCTAAGAGATCTCTCACTGAGTTAAGTTGCCATTTCCAGTTAAGTATCATTGATGTATCTTGGTACCCTGAAAAACACTGTAAAGCTGTTGGCAGCAACGTCTGCCTATGCACCTACCTAAATAAAGAACTGTTGCATACTCCAAATCCTTCATCATTAGATAATTTTTGTTCTTGAGTGGGTATTTCACATAAGGGCAGATTGCATTTAATAAATTTTAAATTGCTACAAAGTTCTAAATGCACCTGAAGCAAAAATAGAATTCTAGCAAACTTTTAATGAGTCCACAAGTGCCAGCAGATTTCCTTTTCCTCCTCCACCGCCACCCTAGAACACACTCCACTTGTTTCACACGCTGTCCTGTCTGTCACCATAGTCACATCCTCTGGGTTTTTTCCCCACACAGATTTTATTTGGTGCATTGGTGCCAGCCGCATAGACCCTTCCTGTCAGGAGGCATTGATACACTGACAACAATATTTACATGCTTCCTATATCCTCTAGAGACAATAAAACCAAGGGATTTTTTATTTTCTAGGAGTTGCTTCATGTACCAAGTTTTCACAACTGTCACCCAAGATTTACTTTCTCATTTGGGTAAAAGTAAAAATTGCCTTCTAAAGGAGTACTCTGCAAAATACCTCTGCTGATATGCCCAAGATGCCCATGCAAGAGATCTCATCTGATATACTTTGTTATCTGAGCCTTTCTGGCAAACAAACAAAGCTTGCAAACTGACAAGTGTCATCTTACCATCAGTCATGTGTGGGCTGATTTTATGTAGCTTGCACTATAAGCCAAAGGCGGAATTACATCATATGGATTGCAACCCCTCAGAGACTACTTTCCACTCCATTAACTTCATTAAAAACAGACCAGCTGTGTGGCATAATTCTATTTATTCTTTCCAACTTGCTACTCCATCAGGCTAAATTAAATGGGCACTAATAGAAAGAACTCAGACCACAAACAAGAGATGAAACGCTGGCTTCCCAAAGAGCAGAGGATGGTGGACCAGGTGGGGAATGAGTCACAGTCCATCCTAAATTTCCCATTCTCACTTGCACTGCTTTGCTCTACTGCCCTGCCTACTCTGCATCTGGATCCCTAAGCTAGCCAGAAGGGGAACTGCTCAAAGCTTTGGATCTGTGCTGTGCCCCACGGAGCTAAACAGGGTACAGAAATAACAGTGTTTGCTTCTACAGGAAGCTGGCTCCGGCTGGGATTCACAGGGATGTCTCTGCTAGCAAAGCGTTATTGCCCTGCCAGTTTGCATCACAGCCACATGCCAACCTGCAAAAATGAAAATGAAATTTGACCTATTTAATTCTTCTCCAACTGCATCCTGTTTCGACTGCTTAGATTTTCATATATTTAGGGTGGAAGCCAGGTCTTTCAATACATAATGACAGAAACTGCATATTTTTGCTGAGAGTTTGAGGGTCTTTTGTGATCAGCTGTGATGCCACATTCAGCAGGTTTTTCATCCAACACTAATTTCTCTGCTGTCATCAAATTGCATTTTATGGCAGCTGCATTTCCCAAATTAAATAAATATTTGGGTCACTTTCAATGCAAAATACCAGATGCACAGAGAAATAGTCTGAACTGCTGTAGATGCGGAAGCAGAAAATGTTAATTCTGTACTCAATACTGAAAAAAGCTTTCATATAAAAAACTCCAGCTGCTATTGGAGCACAGTTTTGCTATTGATCAAGTGGAGAAACTACCTGGTCTTTGTATTAACTCAGTCCTTTCAAGATGGAAAGCACTGCTCCTCTCAGCTGGCTTTTCTTGCTTAGCTGATTTCCATTCCAATATTTTCTCTGTCCGCAGGAGAACTTTTTTCAGCCCCTTTAAAAATGCACTTTGGCCTGCTGCTGGTGGTAACACAGTGTAGCTGCCCCAAGGACCATTCAGACTAAATAAAGAAAGAAAAATTATTACAAAAGTTTAGAAAGAGAAAAAAAGGGAGCCAACAGGCAGAGGGCACTTAACAAAGAAGCTTCCCAAATGGTCTTTAGTCAAAACAAGTAGTGTTGGCTTGTTGGATGAAGCAGGTCAGATAGTATATCTTTCAAGCTTGTATGGAAGAAAATGTAATTTAAGGGGATGTTTGCATGAAGGCAGGGCTGCCAAGAGATACAGCCAACAGGGAGAGAACTCTCCAGGAATGTGTGGCAGCAAAGACATGACCACGGTCAGAATAGATAGGCAGTGGTTTGTTATCCAAACTGACAGGACTGCATGTGGAAGGCTGCAGTGTTTAAAAACAAACAAACAAACAAAAAGCGAACTACCAGAAATGTTTGTTTCTTCAAAAACATATTCCAATAGCACATCAAATCAATTCTTCAAGGGCCAACTCACACCAGTTAGCCCATATGATGAAAAGGGAAACCTTCATTCCCATCATGTTCAGTGCATCAACTCCTGTTGAAACCAGCTGTGCATATTTATTGAATGCTGACACTGAGGCACACCTGTATAGACAAGGCTGAGTGTGGTACCCCTGGCCCAGGAAATTTCAAGCTCAATAGCTGAGAGGCTGGATTCAGCATTTCAGTGACAGAAAGATGAAGCTGGCACATGTCTTGAATGTGGAACCATATTTGGTTTGACTCTTCTTATTTCAGTTCTTCCTTTCCCTGTTCTTTTAATGACTTTTATGGAAAATAAAGGCGATGAGCTTGAAGGGCTGATAACAGGGGCCTCTGGAGGAGAGGAATAAACACAAAGTCAAGAAATTACCAAACCAAATACTCTGATACCTTTAGGAGTAACGCAAATATGGAATCCATACTCCATTGCAGTATAAGCCAAAGAAGACAAAGCAGAGAGGAGCTGGGACAGTGACCACAGAGAAGCAGCACAGCCCTGCACTGCCCCTTTCTCAGCTGTGCACCCACCAGCAGGTTGCCTGAACGAGCTCCAAACACTCCTCTGCCAAAGAAGCTTGATATTGCCAAATACGACGATTTGATGAGATAAGGCCTAAAACAGACAGGAGGAGGTATTTGACTATGTCTACAGACTAAATAAACGACTTTTGTGAGGTCTTCAAGAAGCTCTCAAAGCCAACCTAGTTTAAGATGTGTTTACAATGAACACTTTAAGACATGACTTATTAAGCATTGAAACAGCCCCCAAAACATTGCGGCCTGCAGGAAAACCATTTGATTCAGGAGAGATGTTAATTAGGAAACTCAACAGCACCACAGACTCCAAGAAAGCCCTAGAAAGGCAGGGGAAAGATTCCACTTTCCACATTTGCATTTCACATCTGGGAAATGCGAATCATTACATCAATTTTTGGAGAAATCCAGAAATAGCAGGAAGGAAGGAAATTTTGAGTTAAAAAAAAAAAAGTGAAAGACAGGAGACTGTTTCCTTCTTGAACAAAGGGAGAGAAAGACGTCGGCACTATCCTGCTGGGGATGAGGAGCTAAATTCCCAACTCCAAAAATACTTTCAGGTCCTATTCAGAAAGGGGGATGCAAGAATTTGGTGGTTGCTAGCTAAAGCATCTTCTCTGTTTTGGTACTCAAAACCTGCCTCTAGGACCTTCTGCAATAGCTGGGAAACAGCTTTCATTTTTTAAACATCCAAAGAAGATATCTCCTTCTTCTATTTGTTTTCTAATCAGGAGCTTTGCTTCTGACGTTTCAATCAAGAACTGAAATTTCTTTCACCCTATTTTCATCTGCACTCTCATCTAACGCTTCAAATGGATTTGAGAAAAGCTTTCAAACATTAGGTACACTGTTACCCCAGAAGAAATGGAGAATAAATGGTGTGTAAGCAAGTACACTGGCAAACTGTGACAGTTGAGGAATCCCTGAAGTTTGGTCACGTCTCTTGGCAAGATATAGCAATAATTTTGATGGTATCCCAGTCACTCACAGATTGCACAAGAAACTTGGAGAGCTGGAAATAAAAGGGTGGCAAATTGGTTCTCCATAATTTACCTGCCAGTAGGTTAAAAGAACAAATATGTACATTATAAATAAACATCCTCATATGGTCTAGGGCTTCCCATGATCATTATTTCTGGACACTTATGACAACCCTCAGTTAGCAACTAATGTATTTACCATTCAAAAAGCATTCAAGGACAGTATTCCCCAGAAACTGAATAGATTCTAGGGACAATGAGAACAGTTAGAGAAAACAAAGTTTAACAGTAAAAGGAGCCCAGATTATTTCCCATGTCTTGTTTTTACATTAATTTTTAATCCTATCCACTTAAATAGTATTCCCCAACTTGCAAGCTGATGTAAAATGTAAGCCTGATTCCTGGTGCATGTGAGTGTGGGTGTACATCCCCTACATAGACCAGACATACAACACATATTAAAAAATACAGTTGCTTCATTTTTCTCTGTTATTTACATAATGCTGTGAGACAGCATTCACACCAAAGCCCAGAAAATCATCTTACAATAAAACACAAAAAAGGAAAAAGAAACCAAAAGTTTTTCAGTGAAAACCAGTAATGTTGTCTAAAAGTAAACACTAAAGATTAATTTACTGCCTTCTTGCTTCATTATCTCATCAAACAGAACAAGCAAAAACTAATAAATACGACACAGAAACAAAATAAAAACAAAAAATTCTGTTCCTTTTTTTTTAAGTCAAGTAAAAGCAGCAAGAAGATCCTGGTTTGTGGATAACTTGCAGTTCTTCAACACTGAACTGCAGCTGAGAAACGACTATTCAGTAGCATTTGTATTGTATGCAAAGTAACCGATAGAGTTTTACTAATGAAGACTAAACTCATCCCATCTCACTAACAAAATACATTGCTGCATGGCCTCAAGCCAGTTCTACAATTCCCAGCTGCTGCAGGCTCTGGGGAAGAAATCTGCCACAAATTGCTGGCTAATCTTACCACTGAATAGCTCATCTTGCTGCTGAGGAGATGATCTGCTGCCTCAGGGGCCTGCACAACTTAAAATGCTGCAGAGACAAAAGTGATGGATTTTGATCTTGCAGTGTAAGGAAAGATAAGTGCCTCCTGGCTATACCTGGATCCTGTGGGCTCCTCCGTCCTGCCATGGTGTCTGTGACCGTGCCAGACAGGTGTCACCCGAGCAGCACCCACCCTCTACTGAAAAATGCTTCTTCCAGAAACAGGAGGATGGGGGCCCCGAACACTGAAGATTTCATACTTAGAAAATCACAGCTTTCCCTGCATGTAATTACATCCAGCATCCTACAAGCTGAGGAGAGACAAGGAGCCAATCCAGGAAAAGAGAGTCTCCACCTGGGTATGTTCACCCAGAGCAGCTGACTTGGTGTACAGCCCCACTGGCAACAGCTCTTCCACTTCACTGCAAGCACGGAACGCTTCCGGAGAGGAAAACAAAACCATCAGCTCAACAAGCTCAGTAGGAAGCACCTTCATTTCCAGTGAAGAAAAACAGAGTGATTCGCTCGGACAGCTACAGTTTTGGTTTTTAAAAATCACACCTTTCCATATTTCTCCATCCCACAGGCTGGGAGCCCATCTCCTGCAGGCAAGCTGTACCTCGCAGTTTTACTGCTCGCAGTCACATCTATGTGTGCCAGTTAACACAGGCAAAAATATAGCTCATAAAATACGTAGTTTGCTCTCATAAGGCTGCTGTAAAGAAAACCTTTTCCTCTTAGAAAAAAATTGATAAAATTAAGATTTTTATTTTTTTAAACTGCTTTTTTAAATCTACATGAGACTCTACAAAGATAATCCAAACTGCAGTTGTAGTGACCCACCACAGGACAGTAAAGGTAAGATATTTTTCTTCAATCCCATGAAGTTTCTTGTTTTAGGTTGGAAGGAAAAAGTGATTTTTCTCTGTTAAATAAAGACAGTAATAGCATGTAATTTCGCCTTCAAGTTCTATGAACAAGAACATGTACCATCATTCTCTAAATACGCACTCGTGCTAAATGGACAATGTGCTCTGAGTGGTTTTTTACTGGTTACAATAGGATCACGACAGAGAAACAAAGTGTCTGAAGTAGGAATGAGAACAAGTCCTAAAACAATGCACAAAAGCATCAATGCTTTCCAGACTAAAATAAATTGTACCAGATTATGAAAAGTTTACACTGAACTGACTTTTTAGTCTCACCATACCAATTAAAACAGTGCTATTTGTCTAATTGCTTCTGTCATTCATAATTTAACAGCGGTCTACACTACATTCAAAAGTATATTTAACATTTTATGTCCATAATCAACAGAGTAAAGTGCATGCATGCAACAGTTATGCTCTCTAGGATTAGAGGCACCCTCTTAGGGGTGGTTTAATCTTCCCTTTTAGAATTTTAGGCATTCACCTATCCAGCTAAATATAATCTGATTAATAAAACTCATATTCTTATGATGCCTTGGTCTATTTTCCAGAAAAATGGTCTTTTAAAATGCTCATACACCGAGACAGAATAGTATAGGGAATGTATCCTGAAGTCATACACATAGTTATACATCATGAAAGTAAAATCATTAGGTGAAAACTCAAGAGTTACAATAGGAACAGAGAATCATATCTTCGTGTATACAGCTAACTAACTGCACATGCACACAACTGCAATAAAATATCTGAGCATTCAGCTACATTTTCCAGGCAACTGCCATAACCACATGTCATCCCCCTCTGACCACAATTTGATAAGCAATTACTTCTTTCAGCAGCAGTGATGCCGGCAGACACAGCCCTTACCTCCTGCTCCCTGCCATGTGTTCCCTCCTTTCAGGCCACCTTCTCAGCCCCGACACAGCAGCCACACAGTCAGACAGATCAGAGTTAAAAGTAACCAATAAAAAAGAAGAAAAGGTGCTTTTGAACCCACTGCAGTGCCCCGATGCAGTTCCCCATGAGCCCCACAAATGGCTGTGCTAGTCCAGCTCAGAGGGTGGCAGGGGGCTGCTTACGCAAGCACGGTTCTCTCAGGAAACGCGTGCCAAATCTCTCCCTCAGGAAGCAATTGTGTTTGCACCAAAACATCTGAAAAATCTTCCCCCCTGTGCCCAGTCTGTTGGACCTTGGCCTGGGAACATGGATCCGGAAGGGATCCCTGGGGGTGTCCTGGTCCCCTTCCTCACAGCTGCAGACAAGAACCAGCTCAGCAGATCCAGTCAGCCAGGAGCCTGGGCTGTGGCAAGGCAGCTGTCAGGTAAACGGTGCGCAGCTTGAAGCTGAAGTGAATGTGCAAGCTGGGGAGAAAAGAAAGTTCCTGAGGTTTCCCCTGTTTACGTATCAGCTGAATCAATTCTGATAAAGCTTCATAAAATTAAATTACACACTGTGCTATATTGTTTTTCATCATCACTTCCCACCTTCAGGTTAAGGCAAAAGTTAATGATTGAATTTTAAAGGCATTAATGTGGAACCCCCTTAGGGAAGCCCAGAGAAACCACCCATTAAAATACAGCTTCTGTTACACTGCGGCAAAAGATGGAGAAGTAAACATTAAATATAATGCAATTGAAAAAAATATAAAACAAGAACACATTATGAGCTATGTAGCACTAAAAAAAAATACAAAAAGACAGTAACAGCTAATGATTTGAGGTGAGCAATAACATGGCCCTAACTGAGGCATAATAGAATCACTCTGAGGAAAATGCAATTCTGTTTCACTTCATTAAGTTTCATGTTATCCTCCAATTTCCCAGCACTAACGGAAACGTTTCCTCATTGCCACTGTAGGAGCGGACTTACAACAACAGACTCAGCTGTCCCAACCAGCTTGTTAACTTAATGAAATCAGCTCAGTCAGAATGCTATCACACAAACCCAAGTTCATCCCAAATACCTAATTAACAATTCTTACCTGTAGAGAAATTAAACAGGACAGGTTGATAAATGAGTGGCAAATTATCAGAAAGTTCAAAATAAGGATAATACTCGCTGTATCTTCTGGCTTTGTTTTTTCATTGAATAGATTTCCTGAATTTAGTTAGCCTGTGAACACACAATTTCCTTCAAGACACATGCCACTTGGCCTGAGTCTATTACTGCACACCTGGTTGGCCTACATGGGACTAAGAATTCTCCTGGAAATCCGTTATGTTAATATCCCAGAAGAAATATCAAGGCTGTTCAGGATAACGATCGCTGTGATCAGCTACTTCCAGAGCTAACTATCCCTGCGGGAGGCCCCAGGCCAGCTCTCCAGCCCGTCACCGAGCGGCCTGTGCCTCGGGTTTTGGAGCTTTTGGGGAGCCGCTCACGCACAGACACACACAGAGACACAGAGACACGCACACAGACACACACACAGACACAGAGAGACACTCACACAGACAGACACACAGAGACACAGAGAGACACGCACACGCACAGACAGACACGCACCCGTGCACGGGCATCCCGGTGGCAGCCGCGGGTCCGCGCACACGGGGACGACGACAAGGTGCAGCACTGCCTCTCACACCTGCCTCTGAACAGCTACATTTGTTCTGCTTATGCAACAGAAATAAAAGACACCTGAGTTTCCTCATACCATCTAGCAACTCGAAAGGCTCTTTATCCTTAAACGCTGTTTACCTGACTAGCATCTTACCTAACCAACAGCTTATACATATGTATGCACGTATATAGAGTTCCTTCATTAAATAGTGGCGTTTACATTCATTTTTATTGATTTTTCAATGCTTCCGCAGTTCCACCACGACCCAAGCAGGGCAGGAAAGCGACCCGGCTGCAGCCCCACNCAGGAGGCAGGGAAACGGCTCGGTTTCGGCTCAGCCCCCTCCCCGCCGGAGTTTGCCCGGCCGCCCTGGTTGCCCACCTGGCCGGCTGGTTGCCCCTCCCCGCAGCGGGGCCCCGTGGGCTCGGTCGAGCGCTGCCCCTCGCCCGGCTCCGTCAAGCTGTCATCGGAGGCAGCCGGAGTCCCTCCTTCGAGGTACCTTCACCAACACGAAAAAGTGCGTCTCAGCAGTGCCACGGGAGCTTTCATCGCATTAAGAGGGATTTTTTTTTCTTCCTATCGAGGCAAAATCAGTACTGGGATTTGTGGATCAGTGCTCTCAGGCATTTCATAAGATATTTTTAAACGGTTCCAAAGTCAGGCAACACTCAAGAGTGGAAATAACACCAGAACTTGTGCATAAGGGTGGCCCTCTGTCACACACACCAGCCCTTCCTGTCCATTAGGAATCACGCTGTCATTTGGCAGTCTTCGAATTTTCAAACTCAGTTCAAAACCCCAGACCAGACCAGGGGAAGGACTCATGCAGATTTGGACCCTAGACTCTTGGAACAAGTTTCAAATTCCAGCAGCCTTCTGTTTATCCAAGAAAGATAAACTAAGTGGCCTGCTGAATGCTGCATGTGTTTTCGGGCAAGATCTGGAAAGCAGCAGGTCTTTGCTCAGAAAGGACATTAAACATCCTGTGACACTTTCCATGACAACAAAGATAAAATGGGATCTTTTCTTACCCTTCTTGTTGCTGGACAAGAGCTGCTTGGTCCTTGTCTTTCCCCTGGGACCTTGCTGCCTTCCAGTGCTTCTATAAAGAGCAAGTGCAAAGCTCCCAGGAGTGTGCAAGAAGAGCCCTTGGAGGGTGGCATGGAGGTGTTTGCCCTGCTGGTCTTCAGGAAAAGTTCATGATTTGGGTAAGCATGGCAGCTTCAAGATAGATTATTAATTGGAAAAGACTTCCCTTTCTAGGCGACTCTAGAGCTACTCTGTGCCATACAGCAGCACAAGAGAGCTAGGAGAGAATGATCTTTCCCCTCCTTCTGCACACTGTGGGATGAAGCTGCACACCACCTGTGCACATCTTCCAGAACACAAGTACATCTCCTCCTGTGGTGTGTGGCCCACAGCAGTTCAAGAGAAAAGGGGCTAGGTTTTTCCAAACATGCATCTGGGTAATAAAAACTTGTCCTTGAACAAAAAAAGTGCAGCTCTTACTTTCTTGTTGAGTTTTTGATTTTTTCCCCCTCGTTTTTATGGTTCTTTAATATTTTAGACAGATTTTTAATCTTACCTGTATTAAACTGTGCTTCATGTTGGAAGACTTCCTTTGCCAAATCACACTGCTAACATAATTGCAGCGGACTTTATTTGAACTGCTTAACACTGCAAGATAAAATTCTGAACAAGATGGTCTGGGCATGAAGCTACTGGCCAAGAGACTGGGGATCCCAACATTGCAGCAAACTTCCTCTGCAAGTCTGGCTGGCAGCATCTCTATGACAACTCCCCATCAGCAGTGGGAATGACAGTGGTTATCTATATTGGCTACTGACATTTTGACATCTGGCTCAACAACAGGTAATGCTTCTCTGTGGTGTGGAAAGGATATTGTCAGAGCACTACGGCACATTGTGCACTGTACGTGCCTGGGAAACTCAGAGAGGCAATAATACCACTCACACCCCGCTGACCTGCCCTTGGCGCTACAACAACAACTTTAAAACACTTTTGTGCTATTTTATTTTTATATAAATTCATTTTAAGCACTGAAGTATCAGAGGCTGGATATTGCCAAATCAAAATGCATGACTTCATTTGGTTCTTGGATCAAAACTCTAACAGTAATAGAAACACCAGGGTTTGGGCTACATGTGTGTTTTACACATTCATGACAGGCTTCCTTTTGTCACGAATTTTTCTCATGCAGGTTTCAACTGCTGACACCAGATAAATGACCAGTTGGACAAGCAACACAAAAGAAGTCACCAATAATGGCCTTAATCCTTCCAAAGTTGTAGGTCTATGCATGTTGCTTTCTCTAGAGCTGCAATCAAGATAGGACACGTGCCCTCACCTGGAGTGCCTGACTAGGCAAAGGAAACACAATTGGGGAAGGGCTTGTTTTGGTTTGGTTCCTGTGCAAACAAGAGTAATTCCTTTAGACTCTTTCACACTTTACAAACCAGAAAAATAAACAGAAACTATAATACTATAGAATTCAACAGGTAAAAATAAATGGGTTTACAGTTTGGAGGATGGTTAGGTGCCATGATACTGTTGATGAATAGCCTTCCTATGCAATGAGTGTTTTTAAATTGAACCTTTATATACAAATACCTGTTGGAAACTGAAAACCTCACTACCCTCCTTCCACTGCCCTCTTCTCCCATCTGCCTGTTGCAGCAAGCCAACAGTACAGGGACATGCTGCAATGGCATGCTCAGAGGAACATTTCCAGATCTGGTCACTAACACTTGGATCTACAAACTTTGGCATCCCATAGCCCAGGGAACACAACTTCCCTGGCATCTCTAAAAAATTAAGCCAAAGACAGGAACCTGTAGGTCCCTTTGGTTCCTTCAGCCCCCTCTCTGCCGCTATAGTCCAAATTTTACCAACTCCAAGGCAAGAAGGTAAAGCACCCACCACTTGAGAGCCAAAGCTCCTTTCTGGAGGTGAAGGCAAGCTCTCTTTCTTACCGACACAAAAGATTTTAACAAGGCATCAAAAGACTCTGATGAATTCCTAAAAATATATGGCTGTGTAAGTCATACACGTAACCTAAGCTAGAAAAAAGGGTATGTAATGGCCTCCTCACTTTTTCACGGACACTAGCAATTCCTGGAATGTAAGACCATCATTTGGCATCAGACCAAAAGCTGCATTGAAAACCAGACAGTTTCTAATGACACTCAAATCTAGATGAGGGTATGTCTTGCTACCTACTGAGTGCATCATCTTCCAGAATATTGGGAAATTTTGGCAGAAGTATCCTCTCTTTCTTGATATAAAAGAAGTATATGCAGATCAATACTTTATATTAGTTGAACAAGAGGATGCTTCATCTCCTTTTACTGATTACAAACTTCCACACTTCAGATCTCCTGCCTTGGTCCTCTTCATCCATGTGTCACAGAAGTCCTTGGTCCAAGCACATCCTGTAAGATTTTTGGACACATTTGTATGCATTTATTTTACAAAGATCTGCATTCCAGCTAGCAAGTGCAACAATTTTTCACTGGAAAACACAGATTCATCACTACAAATATCCTATGGAAACACCATTTAACAAAATTTGGCTGTAAAAATGCAGGAGCTTTAAAAAAACCTTTATATTTCAAATGACTTGCTTTTGGCAGCCTGCTAGGCTTCCTTGCTAGCAGGCTTTTTTTTTGGTGGAAAAAGTGAAATGAAATGTAGATATTTTGAAATTTCCCATCAGAAGAAAAACTTAATTGGACATTGGAATTTTTCACAGCATGGGAATAATAAATCTGAATTAGTTGTACTTGGAAGCAAGCCTTTGTGCAGCTATTCCAGTCTTTCTTCCATATTCACCTAACTGTGGACCAGAAGCTCGGGCTACTTCAATCCATACATCTGACCCCAAATATAGGCTGCAATGTCGCTCCAGTCTGAGGAGAGCCAACCCTTTCCACCATTCTCTAATTTTTCACAGCACTGTTTTTGTTCTTCTGGATGACAAGTATGGCTTGCTGTGCTCTGCAAAAGAAATGGTGGTAGCAGCTTATCCTGCTCATCATCAACACCCTTGCCTGTCCCAGCTCTCAGGGAAATGCACAAGCTAAAGAAGGTTGAATTGGGGATCAAGGCCTGAAGGCAGTGCAGGTGGTCTTTATCCTATTCTCCAAATCAGCACACAAAACCAAGTAAAAGAAGATGGTAAACCATTACCGATTCTTCACACCTCCACAACACAGAAAACCAGTCATTTGACAAGAATTTGCTGTACGTCAGACAAAACTCTGGTTGGTGTTTGCTGACTGCTGGGGCTTTCAGAGAGAGCTCCTCACCCAACCCAAGGTATGCTGTGCCTCTGGACAGGTTTTTGCTCCAGCTCACCTATAAAATGCACAGCTTAACACCTAGGACTACTTTCGATTCAGCTTTTACTATCTAATTGTTGTATTTGTTGTGTTCACAGGCTGGGGGAGAAGTTTCTTTGGTTTAAACTTTAATACACTCTTTTAAACAAAATATTCTCATTGATAGTATCTACAGCAAACATTTACAGAGTTAACAAACACAGAAACTATTGTCATTCCACAGAGAAAGTTACAAGCATCAAAGATTTCTGTTTTATTTGGAGATGTACCAGATTAGTTCCAGGGGCACTTATGCAACACAGAATCTTACAGATAATTTTTTTTTCCACCCTGTGCTCGGTGCAACGTTTTTGCCCCCTCATTTGCTTGCTTTTTTCTCTCCAAGTTAAGCATGTACAGACAGAGGCCAAAACCAGAGCTAGCTAAAAGTCCATCAGAAACTATCTGCTCTGAGTAGCACACTATTTTGGTAAATATTACAACATTGATTACCCATGGCCTTGCATTTCAGTATTGGCCACGTGGCTGCAAGGCCGGTCAGGCTGCCGCCTGCCAGGGCTCTGTTCCCTCTCCCCACAGGGCAATTGTACTACCTACCATCTCTTTCCTCTAAGACTAGTGCTGCTAGCTTTGTAACTGGTGACAGAAACTTCATCAACAGATTTCTGATTCAATCCTGAAGAATATTTTACTGAAGTGTTTNACACACAGAGACACAGAGAGACACGCACACGCACAGACAGACACGCACCCGTGCACGGGCATCCCGGTGGCAGCCGCGGGTCCGCGCACACGGGGACGACGACAAGGTGCAGCACTGCCTCTCACACCTGCCTCTGAACAGCTACATTTGTTCTGCTTATGCAACAGAAATAAAAGACACCTGAGTTTCCTCATACCATCTAGCAACTCGAAAGGCTCTTTATCCTTAAACGCTGTTTACCTGACTAGCATCTTACCTAACCAACAGCTTATACATATGTATGCACGTATATAGAGTTCCTTCATTAAATAGTGGCGTTTACATTCATTTTTATTGATTTTTCAATGCTTCCGCAGTTCCACCACGACCCAAGCAGGGCAGGAAAGCGACCCGGCTGCAGCCCCACCGGAGCGCTGCGAGCCGCCNTCTTGTCTGTGTTTTTAAAAAGTTCTCTGATGTTCTGCCGTTTTGTGTGTGTGTGTGTCCCAAAGTTCCCCTCACTGGGTTGCCAGGCATACACCACTACTTCCTAGCACAGCAGAGGAAGTGGAACAGTCAGGGACTGAAAGGGAACTGACTTTAAATTACCTTCTCTCCTCCAACGGGTCTGCAAGACAGTAGGTTAGAAAAGGAAAAGCCAGTTCTTACACTCTTGTGAATGAAGGTATTTTANCCGCTCCGCGCCCCGCTCCGCGCCACCCCTCTGTCCCTGCTCGCTGCTCCCGGGCCCCGCAGCCCCGCACGTCCTACCTGCAGGCTGCAGCCCCTACCTGCAGGCTGCAGCCCCCACCTGCAGCCTGCGGCCCGGCAAGAGCCCCGCGGCCGCCGCTGCGCGCTGCCCCGCGGGGGCGGTNATAGTCAATGGCCTCCACAGTGGTGTCAGTAACAGCTCTTCTGCTCCTAGCCTGATAAAGGGGCTTGTAATTCCAGAGTTGGCATCTTAGAACTTTATAGTAATGTACATAAAATGAAACTTTAAGCAAATTCCCGTAATGCTGTGAACCAGATGTTTACAAAAATCTCGCATAGGCACTTTCATAATTGCCTTTCAGGTGGGAGAGCTGGAACAGAGAGATATGTTGCATGGCACCTTAAAAAAATCAAGCTCCAAATTGAGGGGAGAAAGATCGGAAATTGAAAAGTCTTCTTGACTAAAACTAAGCTGACCTCTATGATTCTTCCCATGAATAAAAGGTGAATTAGTCTGCAGAGTTTGGTGCCTTTTCTGCTTAACTTTTTTTTTTTTTTGGATACAATTTCTTATGTGATGAGAGCAAGGAGTGGAGAGAAACTCAGTTCCTGAATGTTTTCTGCCCTAGCAGTAAAAGAGCAGGTGTGAAGTGTGTTAGGGGTCAGCCTGCAGCCATCATCAGGAAGCAGCTTTAGCTTCCCTTGCACTACTTTTCCCCCTCGAAGAAGAGGCAAACCAGTGATGCTTGGGGGCTGCTACACTGCACAGGCAAATCTGCTGGAGAGAAGTCTACCTAAACCTCCTGTATTTGAAGAGAAGAGAAAACTCATTTTCTAAGCTAAAACAGAATTGACAAACACTAGGAAATTTGGAAGCGTTTTTGGCCTATCTTGTAAATATTTCTGGATTTTTTTGTGCACAGCCTTTTGTAGCCAAGTGCAATATGCTGAAAGCTAGCTGGGTAACAGCATGCTCCATGCTTAGGACATAGGAACAGCATGTTTTTGTTTACTTATTCAAATAGCAGTAAGGGTGAGGTTACTCAAAAAACAAAACAATTATACTAAAAGGAACTAAAATTTTTTTTAAGTACTCTCAGTTTTTTGTGATTCATTTAGCCAGCCATCATTGAAAATGCTAAATTAATTTGTTCATTTAGGGTTTTTTTTTATTAATATGCATTATTTTACAGTTAGTTTTTAAAATATAGAAAGAGTAAGAACAATTTTCAAAACAAGAGAGTGTTCTCACCGTTCAAATCAATACCAATAATAAGTTTTTATCTCCAGGTGAAGCCTATCCAATCTTTTCAGAGGAGAAGTCTCTCACTGCTTCAGTTGCCTTGCCCACATTACACTACTGCATCTCACGAAACAGATGTTCACAGCCCACACTGGCTGTGCTGCCTCCACTGCCTCCTGCTGACAATCAGGATGTCAGTGGGACAATTCCAGAGGGGGAAGATGTAGATAACAATACCACTATCCCAACTCAGTATTACATCTGCAGGTTGGTAATGATTTTACTGCCTTACATGAGAATATTTCGACTGCAGTCTCCCAACTAATGCAGCTGTTGCAAAAGCTTGTAGGAAAGAGCATTTTGATCAGCATGTCTTTCCTTGGGCTTGAGACATTAATTTCTTCATCCTTATTGAAACAAATGTATTTCCACTTCCACCCAACCCAGCATCTGCATTAGAAACTCCTACAAGCTGAGACCAGCTGTTTTACTTTTGTGCAATTTGCTAACATATTAATGCAAAACAAATCCTCTGAACAAGTCACAGCATACAAGTGGCCACACCATCATGTTGCTTGAAGAACTGATATGTCTGTTGTGACAAAATGCATTATCAAAGCAGTGTCTGTCCATGATGAGACTCTGTCTTGTTCTAAGCACTATTCCTTGATGCTTTTACAGATGCAACAGAAAATGTGTATTCCCTTGCAAGGAAAGGTTCATCTCAAAAGATTTTAAACTCAAAAAAAGCATGCCATTTGAAAAAAAAAATCAAACATATTACACGAGAAAAGTGGTAACATGGTTAGCTGAGACCACATCCTCATGGATGAGCATAAATAGAAATCTCAGTAACAGGGGTAAACTCAACCCTGTACCTGCACTGCCCAGGCTGCTTTGGTACATCAGCATCTGCTAAAGGGCAACTTTTGCTTCGTATTAAATGCCCAGATTCACTCAAACTTTTAAGTTTGAAAAGAGATGAATGGGTCACCCACCCGAAAACCTGGAAAACTACAAAGTTGTCAACTTGGAAAGACACTTCTGAAGGTGGAAGTGCCTTGATCATCACAACAAAATTAGCAAAACCACTTAAGAACAGGGAATGACACATTGTTGTAAGCAAAGCATGATGCCATTTCATGCTGTTTACCCTCCTTCATTCCAGATACCAAGAGGCAGCAAGACACAAACCAGACTGTGGTCTTTTTCATAGCCTTTATTTCATTTAATCCCAAATTCAAAGACACCTTGTACTTTAAAAACAGAACCCAGTAGAACTCCTCATCCAACTGGAAACAATCATGCATGTTTATTTTGTCATCAGTTCAACCCCATATGGTTCTCCCATCTCTAAAGTTCTGCTGTGTCCTGCCAAAAATCACTTGCAAGTATCTTGTGACAGTCTAATGGGAACAGAAGTGCTGATAACAGTGAAACACCAGGACAGCTTTGCTGAGGTTGGAATGAACTGCAAGCACCCTACTTGTCCTAGAAGCCAGATTCTTGTCCTGCCCCCTGCACCCCATGCTAGCCTTCTCTATCAAATCTGACTAAGTAAATACTCTTAGCTGTCTCTCAGTCTTCATCCAGCACTGGGGATTTTCCTCCAGTACCTTAGTCCAAAAATCTTACTTTAAAACACAGACCTTTCTTCCTAGGAGATGTAATTAAGACTTTTTTTCAAAACCATTAAAAATTGGGGTTTCTTGGTGGTGGTGGGGAGAGAATGAAGAGAGTAGCATGTGATAAAAGGACAAATAGCTCAAGTTCAAAAGAAGCACAGGACATAACAATTGACAGCGATGAGTCTGATGCTCTGCTCCAACCTACCTGAATAATTACCTTATCATGTTTCAGAAAGAGAAGTGAGATTAACAAAGCTTGGCCTGGTAAGAGGTCCCTTTAATTTATACCAAAACAAGTATTTTCAACACGTACTAAATCTACAGGCTCGCTGATCTCCCTTAGGGAAGTCTGCTTATTCAACCTCACCATTTCCAAAGCAAAAAAGATCCAAGAATCTGGATATTTCTAGGTTCCCAATAATACTCTTTGATAGTGCTGGAGTTGAACTTTGCTTGCACAAACTTCCAGTTTGTGCCAGTTATAGTAGAGGTTTATCTATGTAACTGAGCAAGGCTATTTTCTTTAGATACCTTTGGACGATGAAGTAGGGCACCTTGGGGAACCCCTTCCAACAGATAACTATAGACAGCAACTGGATACAAAACACAATCAGAAAAATTCAAGACACCATCAATGCTCTTAGAAAGGCCCCAAAGTACTCCCCTACAGCAAAAATATCGGAACAGCGCCAGAAATCAACCACACTGTCATTCATCCATTACCTTAACTATGGAGGGGGAATACAGAGAGGAAAACAAGAGATGGGATTAGCGGAGGCAGGCAAAGTCTGAAGGTAAAGAAGCAAGTTATGGTACTAGCAGATTGATATGATGGTACTGGTGGGGACACAGAAAAAAGTAGTCAATTGTAGGTTTCAAGGCAACAAAGATATAGTTTAGCAGTAGGGTTTTCTCCCTCAGGAAAGGAAGAATTGAACTTTGTCATTTTCCTCTCATTTCTCCTACTTTGTGACTTTCCACAACTCTCTATCCTATTCAGTCTGTTAATATTTTTCCCAACCAGGTGCACTCATTTATGTAATATACAATTCAGAGTACTTTTTCTCCTTCTTTTAACTACAGCAATTCACGTATTAAGCATTTTAAATTTCAGATCAGCATTTTTAAGGTAAAGTTTTATTTTGTGCTTCTCTTAGAACTGCGATCACCTTACATGACAGTCCCTAGAATCTTACAGCTAACTTCGGGGATACCACGATTGTGCTTTTCTTCTTCAACAACACAGCCTCAATTTGTGCATCTTTAAAGTCCTTATATATCTCTCTGAATGGCTTGCTGGGGTTTTTTTGAATGTGTGTAGGATTTTTGTTTGCTGGGGGTTTTTTTGGTTTGGTTTTTGTTTGTTTTATATTGGGGTTTTTTGTTTTGTTTGGGGGTTGTTGTTGTTGTGGTTTTTTTGAGAAGTAAAGGATTTTAATCTCAAAAGAACTGCTCTCTCATATTTGTTTACTTAATGTCACAGTCTTCCTTCACGTAAGTCCAAATGTGAAGAATGCAAGAACATCTAAGTGACAGACATTCCCATATCAAAGTCCCTTCAAAAACAGACAATGGAGAAAAAGACAGGATCTTTCTCTGAAACAAACCAACCAAGCAGTTACATGGCTGATGTCGTGCTTCCCTCTACTGTTGATCAGAAGAAGCACAGTTACCCCTTAACATTCTGAAGTTTTCCTTAAAAAAAACCAAACAGTGTATAAATGAATCTTTATTCACAGGCAAAACTTAGCCAATAACCTTATTCAAAGATTTTTTCTTTATTAAAAAAATAGAGGCACTGAGCAGAACCATCTGCACTTATCTCAAGCTCAGTATTACAGAAAGTACCAACTTCAGCGCGCTAATATATCATCTCATCTTTTGGTTTACAGTCCTTTAAAGTCAACTTCAAGCAGGAAAAAGGCTTCAAAGACTAAAGCTTTGTAATGAAGAGTAAAAACATGTCAAGACCCAAACATTATCACGGAAATAAGTAGTCATATATGTCACAAAAAAAAGTGTTATGTATGTCACCTCATTGCTTCCAAGAAATGAATTCCACAGATACACTAAAACTGTCAAAACAGTAGTGGTCTTTATTTCCATCAGACAAGTTAACACTTCAGTTAATATTACCATCTTTCAATATTTGGGAGATATGTGAGTTAATGACTTAAAAAAGTGAAGTAAACCCCCTTCCAAAAATATACTGAATTTTATACTGTCCCTCAGATGAGTCATTTACATTATGTGACATCACATACAGTCTTGCAAGACAAAATAATTTATGAACTGTTTTTCAGCCTCTCATTTGTGAGCCCCCAAGGTATCTAAGGAAAGCAAGTTTATACATGCTCTGCAGCAACCTAAGTACATAGATTTCAAAGGGATCTCAATTCAACTTGGAAAAAAAAAATCTAGAGAGGTCCACAAATCAGAAAAGGTAGAAAATACTGTATTGGAATAAACAGTCAAATTTTAGTGTCCTGGAGGGAAAGTTAACACTAGTTTAAAAGCAGAAAATACTTTAGTCAGTATTTTTCTAATTTTAGTAATTGGGCTTTTAATAATGCTGTTATCAGTTGTTTTCAATTAACAAGTTAAAACTTGCAGACTACAGAAAAGTGAAAACAATCTCCGTTTTCCATCTAATACCAAGTCTGAGTAACATCTTTACTACAGAACTCTTCATGTTGATCAGAGGTTTTCATCAGAAACAGATTTTCATTTTAGTGTCAATTGAATAATTAAAATTTTAGTTCACATCTTGTTTAAAATTTTTATTACAGAGAAGAATCAGTCCTGCAAAACCAGTTGGCAGTCTCCTCCTGTTGCAATTCATGACTACTGAAAAATTACAGTCTGAAACCCCCTGCCATTACCAAGCTTCCTCAAAGTCCTTTGAAGAAACTCATTTAGCCACAGAATGGTTTGCAAATTTTTTTTTGGGGGGAGGGCAAAGAAATGTTAAATAAAAAAGTGTCTCATCTAATGAGGAGAGGAAAGGAAAGGCAAAAGAATCAATGACTAGTTTTCACAGTAAAATGCATCAGCTTTGTAGTTTCATTTGAAACCAAGAACAAATCATGAAACGTCATGAAAATAAGATAAAAAAATCTCCTAGAGTGATTACTAAATGAAGTTAAAATTACCACACTAATCAGTAAACCCCAGAAGAAAAGCAGATGCCTCATATCACAGGTCCTGCATTAAACAGTATCCATTTCTTAAAATAAATCCATAAAATCTGTATGTTTGGCCACTTTGCACATTTTTCCCCTAAAAAATACAGTGTGCAGAAAAAAAACCAACTCGTAATTCCCAGTATGAATTCTGAAGTATAAGGTCAAAACCCAGAAATTAAAGATCAGGTAAAAGGATTTTAAATTATTTACAAATCCAGCAGGTAGAACTACCATAATGGCTTCATTTCCATCCTTGTAGTGGCTTTCACTCTTATCCAGCAGCATCTGCAGTACGAATCTCTTCAGACAGCTTCATCACTGATCATCTGTCATTTTAAGCATTTCTAGAAGAGCCCCAACAGCTCCAAAATAACCCTTTGAACAAAGGCAAAAGAAAACCAAAACAAATCAGATTCCAAAATTAGACATAAGCATGAACACAAACTTTTCAGTTCTGTTAAAGCAACTAAAACAATATCAGCCATGCCAAATATTTGCTCTATCTAAAATATGATTTAATAAGATCTTCACGTAGAAGAAAGGGCTTGATACTGGAAAAAGTCTTACATAGTTCTCCAAAATTATTAAAAAAAAAAAAATTACAGAACCATAATACTGATGCTGTAACTGAGGGAGGGCAGTTTCCATTACAGACCTGTCCATCTGGCAGTCACCTCCAAATTATGCTTACAAAAATGAATTATACTTGGGGTTTTCATATACCAGCCCACACAAATGAACATTGTTGGTATAAGGGTCAGAAAGCAAATATGAGAAATGGGCAATGTTTAACAATACATACCACAAGATTAGTGATCAAACCAAGGAGTTAACAAGTAGTATTTTCAAATGGATTTGTAAACTAAATAGCATTTATGCAGAACTTAGCTTGTGCATTTAATTCAAAGCAATGGCATTTCTCCCTTTTCAAGTTCACCAAATATAGAACTACAAGAATTTTGTACTTACAAATAGAAGTAAGTTCAACATATATTTCCTTACCTCATGTTCCAGAAACAGAGCTTTTAGCTGTCCCTTGGACCAATAATCCATAGCATATGCTAGCACCTTCATAGAAATCATATTAATTCTGAGAAAGTTGCCAACAAACACCACCTTGTCGATGTTCTGTAAAATTGAATTTGAAAAACAGATGAGAAAAATTATACTCAGCTAAATTATTTGCCTCATTCAACATGTACCTCTGCCTCTACTACAAAGTTAAATGGGAATTCTAGGTTACGTTTAAATACTTCAGACTGAAAAGTCCAAAAATATTGCAGTTACTGACCGCTAAGTAAGAGACATTGCAAGAGCAGGGAGGTGCAGAGTTTCATGCCAAAGAAAGTGAGGCTGTTATCACAGATGATTGATATTTGCTTAAAATCTTGAATAAATATCAGGACCTTCCCAACATGACTCAGATTATGAGTGTTTTGGTGGTGGTTTTGGTTTTTTTAATTGTATATGGCTGCACTGAAGACATCCTTGCCCCGCTACATGTTAAGTGAAGCAACTTTCCAGAGATCACTATGATTATTAAATCCAGATGGAGAACTTCTGAAGGGTATCTAAGAAGGATTACATCAGAGATGGGAAGAAGCATCTTTCATTATCTATTATCAGGACTGTGATTCCATTTTCAAAAAGTAAGGAAATGGGGCCGACATAATACTTGACATGTATGGCATTCCTTTGTTTCAAAGCTCAGTTGAACTCAGTTTTCACTTGGGAAATGAAGATTTTTTGAACCATCAGCACTAGGCTGCCAATGAGAAAGCCACAGACTATCCTTACTTGTATGTACATCACTGCAGTGAGCAGTGGCTCTGTGTGGTGTTTAAACAATGCCCATAACTATCTTACCAAGCCCTGTTATGCACAAAATTGCACTTGCACTTTGCATTGGTGTACCAGATGGTGTTCACCAGACACTAAAATTGGTCTAGAAGATTCAGTAGGAGGCCACATCCTGGAGACAAAAGCTTTTACAGGAGTCCTGAAGAGCCCTAGAAAGGTATCTTCAAGAGTCTTCTGCAGAAGATTGACAGAAAAGCTGCACAGGGGCTAGAATTAGCAAGGGTTACCCCTCTGCATTGATCCAGCTCTATAAAGCCCAACACCTGGCTCTGCAGCAACTCCTGTGCTACAGCCACAGTCGTGCTGTGTCCAGGACTGTGCCTGTGACACACCCCAGGGAACATCCTCACTGGAATGCTGGGTACCAGAGAGAGCCGATCCCCACACGCCGTAACTCCTTCATCCCATCTCCGCTGCCTGAGGGATGTGCCTGACTGCCCTCAGGCCAAACACAGCAACACAGACTTTACTGAAACAATTTAGCTTCAGTCACCTATCTCCTTAGACTCTGCAGCCACACCAGCATGCATTCATACTCATTCCTAGGAATTTATGACTGAAAATAAGAACTTCCTAAATTTCAAAAGGCTGCTATGGAACATGGGCAACAGCACCTAGCATCCTTGGATAAGGCAGTTTTGTCTCTGAAGTAACTTGTGACAAAGGAGGGACAAACATGCAACTAATTAATTTCCTGTAATGCCATACCATAAAACTGATTAGAATATACATTTCAGTTTCACATGCATATGATTTTTTCTGAATATAAAAACAAAGCTACTGTTACCAGAAGCAATATATACTAACAGAGTATAAAAATTACTGCAAATTTTGAATCTAAAAGTACTAGTCACATCTAGTAGAATAACAGAGTGTATATCAATATTGTTTTCCAACATTCCTGGAGTTGAAAAGGTTAAAAATTGTATTAATAATATAAAGTTTCCTAGATTTTCTGAACTGAACTAAAAGCCAGTTCAGCATTTTTCAGAAGTCAAAATGCTACTCTTAAGGGAGTCTTGTCAATGTCCACTGCTGAAACTTTCAAAGCTGAAAGACAGAAATCTTAAGCTGATGAAGAGATGGTGGTGACATGCTTATTTAAGCTAATCAAATTACAACATCCTGGAAAAGACATGCACTCTTTCACTCTGTGGGGTCTTGTTAAATTGTTCAACTACCCTGCAGCAGAAAGCTGTAGTATACCTTCAATACAGTATATTCACATACATGCCAATATAATTGAATAGGGAAATTTATATCAGTAACACAATAAAAAACCCTGCACATATTTTTGCAAGGCAGCTAGTTCAGATGCAAACTTACATGTTCTGCAAGGAGGGAAAGTACAAACCAGGAGACTGGTTTCCTTTATGCAGTTCTGCTGTGCCTGGGACAGGCCATTTCAAAGGGTCTGTGGCCAAATGGTTCCAGATTATGGAATTTTTCTACCCCACTGCCAACTTTGTGCAAGCAAATTTGCTTTGAAGTTCTGCAGACAGAATATTTCATTTATTCCCCAGCCTCATTTTTTCCTGCACATATGCAAGTCATTTTCAACACAATATTAAAGCTGCAATCATTGGGAAAAACTTATCAAAAGTCATGCTTCAGGGCATAAATTGATTCTGTCAACCTAAAAGTGAGCTTTACCAGAACCCTAATCTAACACATACAAGCTCCACAAAAGAATATCATATTCAACTGTTTATTAAGCTCTTATTCTGTGATTTGATTAATCAAGCTTGCTGTAAGTCAGAGCTGTCTCCCAAAGGCAATTTATGTGTCTAGATTATTTAGCAGAATTATAGCATTAGTTTTTTTTCCCAAGAGCAAGCTATCTGAAGATTAGCTTACTTGAAATGATACTGCATGTTCGATCTTTCTTTTTAATAGTATGTAAAGTGACTAAATGAAGTTTTCATTCCTTAGAACTACGAAATAATTTACTTCAAGTGTTGGAGAAATTCTACTTTGACACTGTGAAACGAAGAATATTTAACACATCAATCCACATTCCTCCACAAAATTCTATGGATCACATCCAGTTTTTAAGTAAGCCTGCTCCCAGAACAAAGATGTTAGGAACGTTTTCACAATGACTCAGAAGCATTAGTTTCGTTAGCAGCCTATCTCCTCTGAATGCACCGCGTGTGGTTCCCTGCTGCAACTCTCCATGCTTTGATAGCCCTGTACAATGCTGCTTGAACTCCATGCCACAAGGCAACACTGTAAAGAAGCTGAAAGCAAAGAGAACACTGAAAGAGAATCATTCTGACTGAAAGAGTTGAATTGCCAAGAAAAAAGGAAATATATATGTCTGTAGCCACAAGGAAGGAAGATTATCAGTGGCATTTGATAGGGGCATACACTACAACTTGTGCTGTTCAATATATTTTAAAAGTCCTCTAGAGAGGAATATGAGCAACAAACATAATAATGGCATAGAAAATCAAAAGAGAATAAAAAATAAACAGCATGGCAATGCTGCAGAGACATCCTGTGACTGAGAAAAAAAAGCAGATGAAGTTCAAATCAAAAAAGTGAAACGACACAACTGAAAGGGGGAAAGAGAGACACTTGATTATGCAGACACAATGACAGGCGCCAAATTAGCCACTTTAAGATGATATCGTGGAGGAACTGCTGATCATTTCTTAGAAATGAGTTCCATGCTCACAAAAATGAAATATTATGAACTGTGACTAAAGCAGCTCTGAACACAAAATTTATCAATATATCATCACATAAATTCATTGAGCAACCACACTCTGAATACCATATGAAGATCTGATAATTCAATCTTAAAATTACAACCATAAAAAGATTACAAAGACAAAATGAAGCAGTGGAAAAAAGAGTGTCTTCTCTTTTTTTAGGAAAGGAGACTAAGTATTAGGACCATTATAGTATTATTTCTGTCTTAGAAAGACCAAGAGGGAGATGTGGCAAAGGTTTATTAAAAATCAAATCAAAACCCATACCCACCAAAAGCACTAGTGATTAATTATTTACTATTTCTCATAAAGCCATAAGCTAGATGGGACCCACTAAAGTAATTAGATGGCAGTTTGGTGAATTTCTTGGGTTTGTTTTGTTGGCAGTTTTTTTGGCTCCGTGTATGTGTGTTGTTGATCAAAAATACAAAAGAAGCAGCAATTTCTTCTACCAACAGAATGCTGTGCAGCTAAAACGCCTGTGTTTTAAAAACTTATATAAATTCATTATCTGCTCAGAGCAGATAAAAGGTATTAGTTACCATATAATAGTAAAGGATGCAATCTGCAGATAAACAAGGGCCTAAATTTTTGGGTTTGTGGTGGGGATTTTTGTGTTTGGTTCTTTTTAACTGCTGGAAGTTGTAGTGTACGGATGGAACAATCCATCCATATTCATCATGCCTAACGAAAAGAATGTAATAAGCATCTGATAGGAGTTTGAGGCAGGAAAATGAACTGCATTTTTCTTCTTTCTGACACAATGCAATGGAACTTGCATCTATCCAAACATTTAACACAATACACAATTTGAACCCATCCTGCTATGGAAACAATCCAAGTAAAATAGTATTCAAAATAAATTCTGTCATGCTATAGTAAAATCTGTAAATAACTACAAAGTAACAGAGTGATAATTAGAATTACAAACATGTTAATATATATGTATTACAGCTTGAGAACAACTGAACACTCCAGGCTGAAGCTCAATGCCTCAAAGAGATCTTTACATTCAATTTTTCTCCCCTCTTCCCTAGCTTTGAAGCTCAAACAGCCTTACACTTTGCATCAAAGCATACACATAACAAATCACAAGAGTTATGACATTAAACATAGGCATATTTACCAAGGCCAGTGACACACCTACTGTGCCAGCAATTTGCATTTTTGCATCCTGATAATCTCACTACGTTGTTTCTAAAGGTTTTAAGCTCATGGTAAATAACTTACCTCATTCAATGCACACATGCGAGCAATAGAACCTATGTTGTTGGTGATGGTGACCAAAGTAGCTCTGGCCAAGTCCTCTTTACTGATGGAATCTCTCTTTTCTTTACTCATCATATGACCAAAGCTGTGTGAGGAAGATCATGTCTTTTAACATGAGATATTTAGGAGTGATAAAAGCCCTTAAAATTTTATCATTTAGCAAGCTTTGCTTAGGTTTGATATCTATTCGTGACAGATTTGAAATGTGAAAAGGGATCTCATTAGAAAGGCAGAACAATGAGTAAGGACACTTCCAGAATAACTGCAATTTAAATAGAAGCAAACTACATCAGGCATTATTTAAACCTGTTCAAAAAAAAAAAAGAGCAATAAGTAGGTGAGAGATCTAAGGACAAACCCCATGATACATTGCGTGACATTTCCACACGGACACAGTGCATAGTCCAGGGATTATGCGCTCAGTTTAGCATGCACAGGAAGTTTCCCAAGGGACTCCTTACAAATAGCTCAACAAACACATACCTTGATGCTACAGCAGATCCTTGAAGGCCAAACCGCTCATAGTCTCCTCCATAAATATCTTTCACCAGCTTATCCACATTGGTGCTGTCTCCTTTCGCAGCCATTTCCAGCGCTTCTTCAAACGTCTCGCAGCCAGTGAGCAAACAGCACAGGCCCAGGAACGTTCCTCCTCCAAGGCTAGAAAAACACAGTCCCTTCAGACCAGCAGCTTGAGCCAGCTTTTACCACAACTCTTCAGGCTGCCATTTACAACATGCTGTACACAGGTGCCAACTGTATCTAGCAACTCCTCCCTCAGAGGAGCTAACACAGACACCCTACATTGAGTTTCTATTTAACACAAGTGTCATCCAGTGTGGTTTTAACTGACCTAGACATGAGTCTTTAATACTGAAATAGGAGAAATTACATTCAAGGGTTAGCTAAAAATAGGGTCCAATCCAACACCACAGGTACCACTTCGCTATTTGTAGCACTCTAACAAGTTTTCTGCAGAAGAATAATTAGCCAGCAGAGCACTTGAATGAGTGAGGAAAGAATGAACAGTGAACAAAGGTAAATCTATACAGGGCTGGCAGCCAAGACAGATCTTGTCCCCCCCTAGCCAGTGGCAGGAAGCAGGTTGGCTCCTTTTCAAAGCAAGCCTAGCATCAGCCCCAAATGTTCTTTCCCGGCAAGAACTCTGAGCAAGGAGCACTCACTTGAATATTTTGTAAAGGCTCAAGTACAATATTTACTGACTACATAAATTTATCAGGGAGTATTTGTGCATAATATGTTGCTAACTCATTAAAGTTTGGACTTTTCAGTCTTACCGACATGAACTTCATCTTACTAACCTCTACATCCTTCCTCATTCTTTCTTGGCCACTGACAAAGCCTATTTGCAGTGACTGCAGTCACAGCAACTGGAGCTACTGCAAACAAGAGGATCAGTGAGACACTACACCTGCACTGCATGAAAAAGCACAGGAGGTCACACAGGAACACTGTTTAGTCAGGGCTCCTGGATTATTGGGTAAGTTTTTCAGAACATATCTCATAGCACTGTAATATAGTCAGTATCTGAACAGCAGAAAGCTCTGCACACCAGCCACAAGACAGTATTGATTTCATCATCTATAACAAGTCAACAACCCACTGCAGTCATGTTTTTCCTTCCACAGTGGAAAGGATTAGAAGCACGTCTATTGGTGCCAAAATCTCTGTGCTTGAAAAAGCCCCAGAACTGCAGGAAATCCAGTATGTCCCCCACTGAACTTGTGTCCATCTGTACTGTCTATAGAAAAAAGGCTCATGGCTACCATTGTAGCAAAGATAGGCCCTAGATCAGGCAATAGAAGACATATATGCAAGTCATGCGCAGTATACGGGAGAAACTTTAACACGTACCATGCACCAAAGAACAGAATGCAGGGGATAGAAGACTAATTTGCTGGGACAGCTTTGTTTTGGTAATTCACAGACAGAGATGGGAAATAGGTAAGAACACCAAAAAGAGACTAAGTCAGGTCTAAAGTTGAATAGATCAATGATTTCCCTGATGTAGATCTCCTCTCTGAAGGAATCCTAGGATATTTTCAGCCTTGCTACTGGCAGGCTTTTAAAAGAAATGGGAAGACATGCACAATTTGGGGCTGTAGCTACTGATCACACTGTCTAATTCTACCTGCTCAATTGTGAAGGAGAAAAGAAAACAATTAAAAGAAACAAAAGTAAATTTACCTGGATCCTGTAACTCTTTTATAATTGTCCTTAGAATACACAGCTAGGATGCTGACCCCTGAGCCTATGTTAACCAGCAGCATAGGATATGGATTATCAAGGCAGTAAGGCTTTTTCTGGCACTGTTCAGGATCTGTAGGATTTTCAAAATAATAGCACTCTGGTTGGCCATTGAAACCAACAGAATCAACATAAAGGAGGCCCTGGATCAAACAGTCCAATTCATCCAGTTTATAGAGCTGTAGATCAGCCATCTGTAAAAGAACAAGAAATTAATAAACACACATTTCCTAGTACAATACAACACTGAGAAGGACAAAAGGTTCCACCAAAGCACTTTAATAGTAACACATTATGCTATTTAAGCAGTACAAAGATCTAAGCACGAAGTCTAAAATAAAAGTTCATTATCTGCCTGTCAACAGGTACCTCCCAAAACAAGGATGTGCTATGCAGTAATGCCATCTAGTTCCTTTCCCTTGAGACATTCTGGGCTCTGCAAGCAGGAAGTATTTCTTCCCCTCAGTATTCTGAAGCAATAAATTTCTTTCCCCTCATTCCCAGCCCAAGAGGAGCTGTGTTCTGCAGCTTTTGGGCAGTATCTGACATATGCCTACACAGCAGCATTCCTCAGGATGCAAGGTACTTCAGCTCATCATCCAACTACATTTCCCAGCAATTTAATGAAATTTTCAATAGAAGCATGAAGATGTGCATGTTATGTTAATATGCACTAAATATACAGTGGATTTTTATTTAGTACATGTCACCAGTTAGTCTGGTTATTTTTTTAAATTATGATGAGCACTTTCAAATGCCTCATGAAAAACCAGGGCATAACCCCTATGTTTGGTGGAAAAACCATATAAAACATCCAAACAAGAAGACTGTCAGGCCCATGCCCCCAGAAGAATATAACTTTAAGAGAAGGCAGACAACCTATAACAAAAGCTGACAAAAGACATTCCCTCTGCGATCTCGCAGGTCACCATGACTGTACTTCAAGAGACATGTCTACTTGCCATAGCATTCTCTTCATTAGAATTAAAAATAACATCCCTTTCTCAAAATAGAATACACTGACCAACTGTAGAAAGTCTCCTTTCCCTTTTGAGGTAGAAGAGAGGGCAAAAAAAACCTGTAAAGCTGTCCAAAACCTGAGGTCATTTTCATCCTCACACATGCAAAGCAGGTAATGCCTAACTCTACTTTCTAGCACAAAAAAAAGCAACAGAGTATAATGGAGTTATAGAGTACACAGCTGGTTCTCCAGCATTTGCATACTGCAGGATGTTTTTATAACAGCTAATGGAGTAGATTTACATGGGTAACTATGTCCTATTTTTAATTCTGGAAGCTATATTAAGTCACTATAAAGAGGGAAGATATTTCTGTGGAACAGGCATGGTCAACAGGTTACATTCTTTTAAGCTATTTAAATCTCCCCTGTTAAGCCTTTGCTCTACTTGTACACAGCTCTAACTCGCTACAACTGAAAGCCATCCCACTCGTTGGGTCTGTCCTTTTGTTTTACTTGCCACTCCTCAAATCCTGTAACCAGGGAAAAGAAATAAGACCAAAAAAACCCCCAAACCAGCAGTCTCAAAGACCTCAATACAATCCAGTTATTCATAGGACAAGCGAGAAAGGTGGAGATCATTTCTCCTTGTTTCTGTATTTCCTCCTGCAACTTCTGCAATCCCTTCATATTTTTTTCTTGCTTACCACATAGCTACACAAATTTAAATTAGAGAAATGCATCATTAAAGACTTGAACCATTTAGCTAGCAAATACAAGGAATAAGCATAATACATGAGAAAAAGTTTTTCAAGAAATGTTACAAAATTCTTAAGGCTACTTTGCAAATACCTTGGATTTAATCAATTTCTTACCATTAGACAGAGAGGAAAAGCTCCAAGACATACACAACACAAGGTATCAACATAATAAACCCTTCATGCACTCTTTATCACAATGAACATTGCATTGAGTCCACTAAGTCATCACTCCTTACACAATTTATTTAGTTCAACAAACATTGCACATACGTAGATGATATTAGGAAATATTCTATGCTACCCATGATCTTTCCCTAGGTTATGTGCTGCGCACTGTCAGTTTCCTCACCTCGGTGTATGAGCTAGGCGCAGCACGACCAAGCACAATCTAACACAAATGCACAAACGTGCTGTGAACCAGGAGCTGTTGTACAAAGACAAGGCATTAGCAGATTTATGCCCCCACTACAAAAACCTCTATTCTAACGTAAGCCAAATACCCAGCCACAAGCTGCTTTCGTCTGATCCATGCTACATTTTTACAAACAGGTAAGCACTAGTCAGAGACCTTGCAAGACACTAACAAGTAATACAAATCAGAGTTAAACACTTCTGGCACCAGTGCAAAAGCACAGACAAAATCCTTGATTCTACAAACTCTCCAGTCAGCTCACCAATTCTGTAAGAACAGAACAAGAGAAACTAATCAGGTTCTTTCTCAAGCACTACACAGAGAGGTTTTATTAGGTCCAGCCCTCAACGTATAAAAGACATACTGAAATTTGTTCTGTTTTTTATAGCTCTGTGCTATATTTAACAGTTGATATACTGTAAGAAGAGAAGTCCTATTACATCTTTCTTTCATGTATGATATTCATAGCAGACTGAAAAACTATTCTCCTGTGTCCTTGCGGCAGTTGGGTTTTGATTTCTGGAATAAGCAAGACAGGCATCAGTATTCTACATCAATCCACCTTCGTCCAGAGAACCAAAAGCTCTGCAGCCACCAGACACCCAAGGCCCCAAATAGCTTAGTGAGCCACCACTGTTCTTATTTCTAAACAGAAATTAGGGCAAAGTTTCAAGTAATGTAGTAACCCAATCTTGTACAAGAAGCCATGATAGAGCCAGGGGCACAATTCAGTCCCTTTCCTTGCACACAGGACTGCCTTTTTCCTCACAAAGTCTCAAAGCAGCAAAACTGCATTGCAGAATAGATGTGCTTGTAACCGTTGTAACTAATTTACAAGTAGGCAAACATTTCTTCCTGCTGCCATCACCTGACCTGCCACACTCTACTTACCCTCAACTTTCAGCTGCTCAAATCCCTTCTCCTTAGAGGAACCAAAGTTTATGTGCAAATATTCATAACAAAACCAGAAGCTGTGTCTAGAAGCACATTTTAATGGGATGTTTTTCCTACAACGTTTACAAAATGCATTTGCAGGTATTTTCCAGCCCTTTACAATTCCTAATGTGAAGGCAGACAGCAAAATGGCCAACTTACCCTACTCTGCACTCCTGTAACTATATTCAGTACAGTGCCTCTCTACAGGTTATGTCAGGAAGTTGTTCTGTGAGAAGAACAACTGCAGAACAAAGTAGTATACAGGACCCTGGAGGGAAAATTTATGATGATTACAGGGAAACCACATGTACATTTTTTAAAAGAGTAATTTTCCTGCATTATAACCAGACTGTAGATATTCCTCTTGGTTTTTTTTAAGACTGTTTTTTAAATACTGAGGAAGAGAGCAAAACACTTTAGACCTCAAGAAAGTCTCCAGGACCATCAAAACGATTTCAACCATGCTTGCAAGCAGGTGCAGCACACCAAGAAAGTAGCCAACATTTCCCCCTATGACCTTAGCAACAAACTCCTGAAACTCAGCTGATTTCAAGGATACAGAAAGTCTGTTGTTTCTGCGTACAGATGCTATTCCAAGAAGAATGAAAGCCCATCTCTTGTACTCTTCCAAGAAGTGTTGGAAAATAGTGTTATCTGTTGAAATTTAGATTTGGATTTCTTTGTTGTTTGGCTTGTTTGTTTTTTAAATATTGTGCATAACATAAAAAAAAAATAAATTCGTTGTATTCAAGTACCAAGCAGTATAAAAAGAAAAATCATTGTACCAGCTTGTTTCTGCTTTCAAGTATGGAAGCACATAAGTCAAAGACTTGGGTCCCATTTGTTTCTTATTATGGGTGAGCAAATATTTCCACTTCAGCAAGGTAAACATGAAACATCCCAGTTCTCTAGAAGTGAGATGAGGGCAGCCATTCCATATATGCACTGAGGTTGAAGACTAATGTATCACTATGTGCAGACATATTTTCAATGAAGCTCCAGCTCATGAAACATTTCACCCACTTTTACTGTTACTGAGTTCTGGCGGACACAGGAAAGTCTGAACCTTAGATGCAGTTGCAAGTGCATTTTTCTCTTGGACTTCCAATGAGAAATATGATTTTTTTTTCTGTAAAAAACTGTTAGGAACACAACATCTTGCAAGTTTTAATTATCAATTACAACAGCCTCATTCACTGTATCACTCTGGCTTTTATGTCTGTTGGGCATTGCTCCAGTTTTTATTTCTTAGAATAGCTTACAATCTAGCTTTTCCTTCCATCTCCCTCCCATTACCTCTCCTCCACTTTTATAAAGACTTTGCTTTCTTTATATTTTGATTATCTTCACTTCAACCCCCAACCCTGCTACTTTATGGAGCTGAAAATAACCTCTCACGTTCAAACAAGACAAAGTCTAATGCAAATAAAGTGCAAGTCCAACATTCATCGAGGCAGAAGAAAAGATTCACTCTTTATCAGCTTTGGGCAGAAAAGGCACTCATCAGGAATCCTCTGCAGAGGTCTGCCCTCTTGCACAGCAAGCCATAAGGATCCCTTCCCTCTCGACGGGGAAAAGATGCACATTGTTTCTCCCCATTCCCTCAGAAGAGGTTACTTTACCCATTCTCTGGATGCCGCTTTCAACTCCAGCCCAGCCCCTATGGTCTGAGCAGCTGCCTCCAGCCTCCACAGCAAGATTTTTGGAGCGTCTCACACTAACCGTGAAAGGGTTACACAGCTTACTCATCCTACAACACAGGACAGCGAGATTATTTGTTTTAAGATGAATACAGCCTATAAGTCATCCTCAGGCATTCAGTTCATACCACAAAGTCAAGCCTTAGAATTAGCTAATAACTGGCACAAGAAAATCACTGTCCAACAGCCAAGCTCACTTTTAAAGCATTTTCCTTTACAAGAAGGTCAAGACCTGAGTTTTAGTTTGTGTTGGTAAGAGATTTCCCTCTTCTCCCATCCCAAATGTTCTTGATTAAGTGATTGGGGTTTTTAGCCCAGATGCTGTTCCCACTGAAGAGAGCAGTAAAATTTTTAGCAAGACAAGTGAGGTTCTGCAGGTCTCTGTTCAGGAAAGGAATACAAAGATCCCACCTTTGAGCCACTGCAATCAACAGCATTTTATAATCGAGCAGGTTTTGATTAAAAGTCTGAATAGCCCTTCGTCCCCTCATCCTGCCCATCCTTTACATTGAGTTGCTTTACAAAACTGAGTGGCAGCCTAAAAATTTATTCCTCATTACATTAACAGCACACTTCTGTGCAAGTAATGTGCCTGTGCTACCATGGAGGAGTCACAGAGCACAGAGGGATTCATCTCAAAAGCAAATAAGTCTAAGCACTCCTTATTTTTACAGAAGTGGTTACTTGAGCATTTACAGAATATGTGAAGTGACAGTACATAGTCGGGGAAAGGACGAAGGATTATCAGAATTGGACTGCAGATTCATCCATGCCTTAACACCACTGTCACCTGAAAATAAAGACAGCCAGCCGTAAAGAACAGTCATTCAGAGAGTTTGAAAAAAGAACAAAAAACCAAGAAAAAAAAAACCCTAGGCTGGAAACAGTCCTTTTGGTGAATTACTTACTGATGCTCTCTTCAATGAACATTAAGTATAACCATATGGTTGGTAAAATTATTTCTCTGGTCTAGTTTAATGAATAGAGTCAATTTTCCTGCTTCAAGGGGAAGCACTCAGATTTCAGATTCTTCAGAATGAATCACATGATTTGCCAAGCTACTGATTGACAAAAGATCCAACATAGTGCCAGCAATCAGCAAGCAGACCGTGGAGACTTCTTCAGGTATCCACACCTCTCCAACACTGCAGATCATATGAGGGAGGTGAAATAGCTAAACCTAGGTAGCTTTGTAGATTTAGTTGCCTTTTTATAGAACAAAAAACAGGCTTTAGGTAAACAGAATATGTCTCACTATGTTGTGTTATTTTTTTAATACACAAAAGCAACCAAAATGTCTAGATCAAGCCTATTTATTTCATTTAGGATTTCAGAACTAGACAATGACACAGAGGCAAGTAACAACAGGGTGTTTGCCTGTCTATTTTAAGGAGAAAAAGCTTCTGTAATCTTCCTTGGGATTTCAATGTTGTTTTGCAATATATTGGATCTTTTGTCCTAAATCTATGCAATTCTTACAGTCACATTGAGAAATACTATGAAAGACAAGTAACTTAAAAGCATATACACAGGAAAATAGAGGGCCAGAACAAAAGCATGTTAGCTAGATCAAACGAGTTTCCTAGCATTCAGCTAGATTTTTTAATGAAAATAACAACATTCACAAACATACCTTAGTTCTTCCACACTGCTTCTAAGTAACAAACAGGAACATTTAAAGTCTCCTCCATATAAGTCATTTTACAATACTGAATCCTGCAATAGCAAGATTTAGACTTGGCACATATTCTCCACTTCTAGAGGTGTGTTAGTGGTCAAATACTTGAAACGGGTATTTCAGAGCATTGACAGAGAAGTCCTGAAGCTGTTGTCCAGTGTCAATTCATACTCAGCAGAACACACTGATAGCCAGCTGCTATTACAATGGCTAATGAAGTGTGACAATTTAAGTGCCAGTACCCGGAACACTCTGCTCTTTGAGAGAGATTAACCAAGCAAACTTCCATGTAATGGATAATATTCTGCTTCTGTAATTCTCTATAGATATTACAGTTTGAGCCAAGAAACACTTGCTATAAAGGAAGGTGTGGAACTGGATAGCTGTCCAAAGCACTCACTTTAGTGTGAGTGCACTTCACTGATTGCTTTATGCTAGAAAACTCCCCAGCCAGCCTTTATAGGATTTGTCTGAAACTACCTTCAAGTGTTGTAGCACACAGGATGTTAACAGCACTGCAGAGATGTGGAATTTTGTGCCTAAGTCCACCAGTCATTTGCTATGTGACCTCGTCTTTGTGTTCAATAGCTGGCAAAACAGCCCCAACTCCAGCTATGGCTTCCCCTGCTACACTGGCTATATTGCAGCTGAGATAAGACTGATCCCTCATTGTAGATTGCAGATTTACAGCATGTAAGGCCAAAGCTACAGAGAGAAATGCTCAGCTGTGAGAGCCACCAGGTAACTCCCAGTCCAGTTCTACAGCTGTGGGAGCGAGGGACATGAACTTCCTTAGCTGTTATCATATGATGCAGGAAGAATGAATTTGGGGAGACTGACCATTCCAAGGGGACAGTCAGCCTCTTCAGAAAGTCCTGAAGGGATCTCCCATTGTCACTAAAGAATGTGACCGGAATCATTCCCAGGACACATGAGAAGATACTCAAAAACACCTGAACTGAGGCCACACTTACTAGAACTGAAACTCACCTCCTGCTGTGGCGCCAACACCCTTACACAACCTGAGGCAAAGAAGCTTTTGAGGACTTAATCATCAGTAGACTCTAACGTGCAACGGATTTGCAATCAGCCTTAAGGACAAGAAATCTAGCACTAGTAGTGGACTACTACACCAATTCAGAAACTTGATAGCCCTCCCTTGGACATGGAAACAGTCTAATATTTACTGAAAGTGGCTGCACAACAGCGTAACAGTTGGAACTCATGTTGAGCTCTTACAGCATTCTTTTTCGCCCTTAGAATCCTGGTCATCTGTTATGTGAGGATATTGATGACAGAAGGGTATTGACAAAGAAAAAAACCTTTTGTACAGCAAAAGTGCATGCTTGGAGTTAAAAATGAAGCACACAGAGCCAAGGACTGCAGTCAGCCGCATTGGTGAATCAGTATGATGGCTCCCTAGACTGAAGCAGAGATAGAAAAGCAGCTCTAACCTGCCATACCCAGCAGCCCTCACCCTCAAGATCAGGTCAAAAGTTAGGGACACAAGTGCCAGACCCACCAGTCAGGTAAATCATCCACATTAATCTTAGTGACACAGCTCTGGGACAATCAGATTAGTCTCTTTTTTACAGAAAATAAATGAAGATATGTCCCAATACATATGGATATACAACTGCCTCCTGAATGCTTTTTCTCTCCAACACAGTTTGTACAACAGCTCTTCCATGCTTCTGCACCACAACCAATCTTTGAAGAGTACTCTTGTGCAAAACTTCACATTTACATCAGCTTTTGGAGTTCCCTGCAAAGGCTCCTTTTAAATTCTTGGGGATCTGGGATCTACTCATCTCATGAACTGCCTTTCTTTAAATGACACACTCACAGAATTGAAATCAAAAGCTAGCTGGTATTATTATGTTCCCACACACTGCTTCTCCCCCATGCTCCATGATTGGTCCTCCAGACTCTTGACTTCAGTCTGTTTGAAGGTTAATACAAAGGGAAGGGAACCTGAATCAAACCTCCAGCCTGTATGGTTTCATATCTGGTTTCCAAGAGATAACCAGTTTGCAAGTACCTATAGTGTCAGGCTTCTAGGTTGTCATAACATACCCTAAGTCAATTATGAAGCATCTGATCATCACATCTGTACTCTAAAAAAACTCCACATTCACTAAAAACATCCTGCACCGCAATACTTCAGTAGAATATCCAGCAAGTAGTACACCCTTCCCTCCCCCGTCCATGTTCTCAGCAATGTCACCAATTAACAAATGTGAATTGATTCTGTTTGTCCTAATCAGTTGGGATGGATCAAAAAAAAGTTATTTTCCCAGCAAGTTTTAATAGACAGGTTCTCATGATGTTTTCCCAAAGTACTTCCCACCAAACCCATGTGAAATGTTCACGTACCGTTCTAAAGTCTTCCTCAAACTTGTAAGCTCCGCCTCCCGTGGCACAGAGCGTAGTGTGCAAACTGGAGAAGTTCTTTTCACTACCCATCTGTATGAACCTGTGCATGGCACAGCTGGGAAAGCGGATGAAGTGCAGGTTTCCTTTGCGTCCACACATAGTCAAATTTTTCAGTTCAAGATGGACATCGCGAATGCCAGTTTTACCATAGGCTGTATTGGAGGTCAAGTATTTCCTAATGCTTTTCAGGTTTTCCACCTCCTCCTGTTCCTCCTCTGCAGTAATGTCCTTAGGTTCAAAGTAGACCAGTTTAACCAACGTTCCACCGATATCCATTCCAAACCATGGGAACGCTAAGAACAAGGGGTTTAGAGACGATAAAAGAGAAAGTCACTATAAATATACAGGCTAGACAAATCACTTAAATCATTTGCTGAATGACAATTCAGTGCAGTCACAGTAGCAGTATCTCCTCCTGAGAACTGGGGGTCACTTAAGTCCAATTCATATGCTTTAAACACATCTCTAAGTTAAGCCTTCATAAAGCCTCAGTTTAGAAAAAGAAAAAAGAAAATCTCAAAATATTCTTGTCTGAAGAAGCAGGTTTTAATAAAATGAAAACATTTTTTTCCCAGGAAATAATTTTACTCTTCAGTTAGCACCTCTTAACAGAGCACATCTACTGCATTTCACCCAATTGGCACCAACGGGTGAGAAATGAAATGAAATTGTGTTTCACCCAATTGGCTCCAATTCTGCCAATACATTTAAGGGGAGGAGGAGGAAGAAACAACCAAACAAACAGGAGAACAAGATTTCTCAAGTCATATTCCCACTGCGTAACATCTACAATTGCCTTTCCAAGCTCAGTCAGAATTTCCACGGTCACAAGGCTATGTCTGAAGAACAGCAATACAGAGCTCCCATTATGCTGGAGGCCTCCAGGCTCCAACTCACCAGAACCAGGAGCTCTGTTAGACTGCAACACTTGTATATAGTAGCCAAAAATGAGCTGGCTTATGTTCAGTATTTACCACTGACAGACCCATCCTTGGAGCGTAGACTCCCTTTGCTGGTATATGTGTTAGTCTTATCATATAATTATATAAGAAATGCCACTATTTCCTTCTCAACTTGCCACAGCTGGCCTAGGTCCTCCAAAATCTTTGTTTTGTTAATAGCAAGAGAAAATTACTATGGAGAACACCCAGCAGAAGACAGTAACTGAATCAAGCTGGTCTACCTGCTCCACTTATATATATATTATATTTGCATACATTTTTAATAATAAGCCAGGTAATTCTATGAAGCAATAAGAAGTGAGAATACAAAAATCTATACACAGGCACTGCAGATGGAGGAAGCTAGCAATGTTTCTTAGAAAAATTAAATTAAAAGTACTGAGTATACAATTAACATCTAAGACACACTTCTAAAATAGCAGTCACACAGTCACCTCCCTGCTTTTTAGGGAGAATCAGGCGGACTTGCTAGAAAAATAATTTTACCAACTAGGGCATCTCAACTTAGTGTTGATACAAACTTGAAACCGTAAATACCATATGCATAGCTGATTTTTCTGCTAGTGAACCTAAAAATAAACAACTTGGGGCAAACACTTTAATAAGCATAGGAGGTACTTATCACACTGTCCTTCCTCATGTGATCACAGATCACTATGAAGTTATTCAGCTTTAGGCTGAAAGAGGCTTAGAGTCTTTTTTTTCTTACCACAAGTGTCACAGCATCATCTGGCTGAATAATTTTAAAGTCTAAATTTCCCAATTTTTAATACGTTCTCTCTACCCAAACCAATCCTTAAATGTCAGGCATTTGAAACAGTTATTTCACTCCATTGCTGTATGCCAAGAAATTGAATCATCAGTTTCTCCCCCCAGTTCCCTATGGACAAGACATGCATAATGCATAAACCCCAATGAAGTGGCTGTTATCTGTTGCAAGGTCTGATTTTTTTTTTTTCCATGCTATACAAGCTGCACAAAGACAGTGAAATCAAATCTAATCTGAGGTTTGAGAAGATACATCATCCAATGCAGATACATGAGAGTTCCCTGAAATGGGAAGAATTCAAAACAACTGTTTTTAAAAAAGGCTTTATTTTAAAGAGGAAAAATATGTTATCATAGACTAACCTGCAACTCAAACACTTTTGAAAGTACAAGGTAAATATTTATGCAAAAGCTGTCTGGTCCACTGTGCACAACATTCCAATGCAGTGGAGCTCAGGATGCCAATCCCATTAGTGATTTACACAAATCTTTATTAAAGCTACTGAGAACTTTAATCACTTGTCCCACTGGAACACTAAGTCTCTTCCTCACATGTATCTTAACTACGCAAGCAGGAAGTTTAATTTTAAAAGCAGCATGGTTGGACTATGCAATACAGAACCAGCCCGTAGCTAGCTGAAAGCCAATTTCCACTATTTTCCATTAAGGGCATAAAACCTGCTACACTCCACCAGCACCAACAGTTGTTTTAAAGCCATAGTGCAGATTTTATCTTTAAGAGAAGCAAGAAGCATTCCATCTTCCTATCAAACACAAGCCCAGCACTAAAAGTGTTAAGTACTAACAGCTGAGAGTTATTCATAAATGACTGCCATGACATTTCATTTTATATCTTAACATTTTGAGGAATTATAACCAAATCATTCACAAAGAATAAGTACTGTAGAAAACAACTATGAAGTTTCTTCAACTCTGCATAGTTCCTGGGATAGCTACACATAATGCTCACATTTATAAAGAGAGTAGAAGCACCAGGACGCTTTTTTTTAGTTTTCTCTCTGTGAATCTAAGTTCATTTTGTTGTGAGCCAAATGGACTGCTGCAGAAAGAAAGGAACTTTGCTTTTAGAGCACCAGCAGTTTTCTTCAGCACAAATAAAGAGCCCAAGATCAGTCAACAAAAACAGATATTTCAGTTATGCGGAACAACAGCTTAGTTTTCTTCTCAGCTTTTAACACCAGCTCTCCATTGGAATTATTTGCAATAATTCAACAACCATCTTGAATGGTTGACCAATTAGGACAAAAACCAAGTCTCCAAGTTTCTAACAAGTCACACTGAAATTCATATAACTTCTGTACAACTGGAAACTCTTCTATATTCCAGTGATTATTTTAAAATGCATTCATTGTATCTTTTGTTACTATCAATATGTTCCAAATCAAAATGCACCACTGACCCACCATCAGTTCTCTTCCACATCGATATATAACTCATCTCAGCTGGTACCTATAACTTCAACTTTCCTGGCACCGAACATGGTGCTAATGGAAGGGTGCACGCAGATGGAAGATGCTCCTGGGTTTTGCTGCCTCTGTGAATACAGGGAATAAGATGATTCAGAGGCCACCAAAACTAATAGAGCCTGCTCAGCACTACAACCAGGGGGTACGAAAAGGTATTTGTGTAGATAAACATTCCACAGACTTGAGGGAAAATGCGGAGAAAATTGTGGAGGTGGGGTTTTTTTGTTTTGGTGGTTGTTTTGGTTTTTTTTTGTTTTGGTATTTGGAGGGGGGAGCAGGGGGGAGAGCGGTGTTTGAGGTTTCTGTTGGTTTGTTTTAAACTGGAAGTCCAGCATTTCACGGATAACCTGAATAAGTGTCCCTGAATTACAAAAAGCCAGGAAAGCAAGGAGGGGAAAGTAAAATCCATCCCACCCACCTCTCAGGCTGATCATAGTTAGTCAAAACTGTGTGATTTACTATGAGCAGTAAAGATACTGGATATGTTGCAGAAATGTTCTCACAACATAAAAAGATGCTTAACTAAAATTGTCTGATATGAGCTTATAAGCTCATTTCTCTCTTTTCAGTAGGTATGCAACATACCTATTGGATCAGTTGAACCTATTACTGTGGCGAAAACAGAACCCTTCTACTGCATTGCTACACAGCAGTAAGTCAAAAAATAACACGTTAAAATCTAGTTTTAGGTACCATAGAATGGACAGAGAAAGCATCAACATGCATCATGTGTTCTTAAAAGTCTAGCATAAATCAAAGATTCTACTTATCTTCTTAAAAAAAAAATTTCTCTTTATGTTAATAAACTGTGCCAACTATTTACTGGTTTGTTATCTTGAGATAAAAATCTGTACTAGTCCAAAATTTAGCTGCAGAAGCATGTGACAATGCAAACAGAAGGTATCTACAGCATTGCATAAGTAAGTAATCTGATGCACACCAACAGCTGTGTATCTGGGGCAAAGGTTCACTCATGAGAAATTCCATGATACATTTTACCTAGTTTCTGCATTAACTCTGGAGTATAAGGCTATTCCTACAAGGCATCATCATATTCAGATTTCAACACCTTGGATTTTTAAAAATCTTATGCTTAATACACAATATAAGAGAGGCATGTGGAAAGTAAGTATCAAATCACAACATTCTCCTCACGGACAAGAGCTCAGAAGAAGCAAGAATGAAAGGGTACTCCTCAGTCATCCAGTAATATTCACCCCCATTAAAGACGATAACCAAGGGTAATCCTTTTCATACATTTAAACAACCACCACATAAGGTTAGCTGAATCTTTTTACTCCTTGACTTTTAGAAAGAGGTTGTGCCTGAATCCTGCTGGATAGAACATTTTTCTCTCTACCTGAGCTCTGGATTTATTCCTGACCAATGTGCAGCAGTTTCTTCTTTTGCCAAAACTGTTTCAGCTTATAAACCTCTTTTACAAGACCTGTATTTCCTCAAAGACATGCACAGTATTTCAATTTTTTTACCAATAATTTGAATGGTGGTATCAATACTCTGATATCTTAGTCATAAGTATCTCAGATGAATTATCTTAGTTTCAGCTGCTTTTCTTTCTGAACACACATATGTTGAAATCCTATTACTTCCTTTTCATTTCATTTGCATTGCTTGACACTTTGATGATCTAAGAACTTCCTGTTTTAATTGGGTCCAGAAGAGGTGAGAAAGCCAAAAAAAGTAACAGAGGTAAAAAAAACCAAAACAAGACACACGTAGCGTGGCATAGCATTCTTACAGCTTCTGAAAGTTGATTTTTATTTCAAGAATAAAGGGATAATAGCTTACATGTATTTTTAAATTACTTCTCCCTGTTTTACGCAGCTATAAAAGAAATAAAATGGAAGCATTTTTTTTCTTTGAAGGAAAATAGAATATGTAGCTCAAAAAATTAATTATATCTGCTTAGTAATTAAAGTTTCTTCAAACCTTAAAAAGCTAGAGCTAAATCATGCATACATATCAGGTGAAGCCTTCCAGTCCATCTTTGGTAGCAAGGGCTTATTAAATGTCTTCTTCCTCACCAGAAAAACAAAATACCCTAAAAGTTACAACCAACCCCACAAAAACTTCAAACCTAAAAGCAGAGAGCTGTTGGTTAAACAGGTGTGACCATCCACACAAATGTTGTTATGCTACCACAAACTGATTTCTAAAGAAAAAGAAAACTGACACAAACCTAATATACCTGACAACCCATCTCTAGTTAAACTAAGAAAAAAAGAAAGCAAAGACAGGATTCCCAGCAGATGCTGCATGAGGCGAGTCCTCTCTCACCGCAGGCTTATCAGCAAAGCACACTGATTTCACGGGGAATCTTCCCTTCTGAGAGGGGAAAAAGACTTGTGAACGTAGAATTCTACCTCACTTTGCCAGAAAGTAAAAACAATCAAGAAAATATAGAAATAAGGGTTTAAAGGAGTAATTGCTGCAGAAAGATAGGTTTCATTTGCTGAAATATTGGGAAATGCCAATTATCCCATTATCTTCCCCACCACACAAAGCAAACCCTGCAATCAATACTGGTCTCACATGCAATGTGGCAACTGCACTTCATTTTGCAATCTGTCCTTAAGAATAGAACAAATATCTGCAAAGGCCAGGATTAAAAGCACTAAACAAACCAGTAAAAATGGTACTATGTAGTATTCACTAGAGGAGGATGCAGTGGAAAGATATGCAGTACCAGGACAATTTCAGTAACAAGGTAATGAATTTTTTAAGATGGTGACAACGTGCTATCACTATTTCCTGCATGACTAATTCTTTCTTGTACAAAATAAACTACATATATATATTAAAAAGTGTATCAGCAAGCATTAATTTATTCTAATCAGAAAATAAATTGCCCACAAAATAGTTCCACAAAGCACTTCCCTCAGCTGCCGTTTTCATTAAAGCCTCATTTCACTAAAACCCCACACCTGAAGATTCAGTTTTTTTACATCTTGGGCAATATAGCCAGTCACCCATGCTTCTAACTCTGATGGGCTCTTTTTTCCCCTCAAGATGGGATGGAATTCCAAAACCTCATTCTTTCTTAATCAAGTGATTACATGAATCCCTAAAAGCTTTATTCTTTGCTTCAAAATAATTTTTACTACCATGGAGTTTGATATGCAAGTGCTGACTCTTCTTAGTTACACCAAATCAAAATGTAAGCTAGTCCAGGTTCTGCAGGTTTTGTTCATGAAGACAATGCGAAGCAGGACAAAGACTACAAAACCAGTTTGTGACAGAGAATGGTTTGGTCATTGATAGGTTAAATTTGATAGAGGACTAAATTAACTATCAACAGGTACTGTAAGCACTACATGTTTGATTAATCAGAGTGCTTAATGAGTAGCTCACCAAAAGCACTGAAAAAGCCAGAAAAGGCACTGGCTAATATGCAGTCCTGTGAAAGCTGCAGCTCTTCAAGGCTGTTTCTGAATATTTTGTTCTGTTTAACCAGAAAAGTTTTTAAAATATTCACTTCAAAACAAAGAAAAAACCCCAAAACCCAGAGTAGCTGAATGCACACTACTCCCTACTGAGTAAAAACATCTTTAAGCTTTGGCAGCAGTCAGCTATGATCCTGACTATCCCCGATTACCGTTTTTGGAACATGCTGAACTTGTAACAAAGAAGCAAACATTTGACGGCTTTATTTGAAGGGCTAGCAAAGCGAGAGTAAAAAGAAACTGAATACTTTTTCCCCTAGATTATTTCACTTGTAGAGTTTACCATCGAATTATTCAATACCTCCATACCTACAAGTAAGCAAGACTACTAATCAATAAACAATATAGAATTAAGCAAACATAGAGTTAACAAATAGGATGTTTGACTCTCACAGCCTTAAAACCAAACCTGAAATAGATAGCCAATTCACGAAGACCTCCCAAATGAGAAGCATATTACACATTTATAATGTTTGCAATATGTTTTTTCCCCGCCAGTCAGAATAACGTGCTCTGGGTTCCCAGATACAGTTTTTTCTCCATTCTATAAACGTCTGAGAGCGGAACACACACTAAGCCCGCAGGGCCTTCCCACGCTCCAGAGCGCCCCGGTGGCCCGCGGCGGGACGGCGGCGCGGCGTTACTCACAGTGTTGCTTGGGCACTAT